>JAUIMM010001582.1:0-274251 GCA_031769625.1 Taudactylus pleione | reverse complement strand
AGATAGTGTATTCATATACAGGCACAGATAGTGTATTCTTATACAGGCACAGATAGTGTATTCTTATACAGGCACAGATAGTGTATTCTTATACAGGCACAGATAGTGTATAGGCACAGAGAGTGTATTCTTATACAGGCACAGAGAGTGTATTCATATACAGGCACAGATAGTGTATTCTTATACAGGCACAGATAGTGTATTCTTATACAGGCACAGATAGTGTATAGGCACAGATAGTGTATTCTTATACAGGCACAGAGAGTGTATTCTTATACAGGCACAGATAGTGTATAGGCACAGATAGTGTATTCTTATACAGGCACAGAGAGTGTATTCTTATACAGGCACAGAGAGTGTATTCTTATACAGGCATAGATAGTGTATTCATATACAGGCACAGATAGTGTATTCTTATACAGGCACAGATAGTGTATTCTTATACAGGCACAGATAGTGTATTCTTATACAGGCACAAATTAGTATATTCTTATACAGTCACAGATAGTGTATTCTTATACAGGCACAGATAGTGTATTCTTATACAGGCATAGATAGTGTATTCTTATACAGGCACAAATTAGTATATTCTTATACTGGCACATACAGTGTATTCTTATACAGGCACAGATAGTGTATTCATATACAGGCACAGATAGTGTATTCTTATACTGGCACATACAGTGTATTCTTATACAGGCACAGATAGTGTATTCTTATACAGGCACAGATAGTGTATAGGCACAGAGAGTGTATTCTTATACAGGCACAGATTAGTGTATTCTTATACAGGCACAGATAGTGTATTCTTATACAGGCACAGATAGTGTATTCTTATACAGGCACAGATAGTGTATTCTTATACAGGCACAGATAGTGTATTCTTATACAGGCACAGATAGTGTATTCTTATACAGGCACAGATAGTGTATTCTTATACAGGCACAGATTAGTGTATTCTTATACAGGCACAGATAGTGTATTCTTATACAGGCACAGATAGTGTATTCTTATACAGGCACAGATAGTGTATTCTTATACAGGCACAGATAGTGTATTCTTATACAGGCACAGATAGTGCATTCTTATACAGGTACAGATAGTGTATTCTTATACAGGCACAGATAGTGCATTCTTATACAGGTACAGATAGTGTATTCTTATACAGGCACAGATAGTGTATTCTTATACAGGCACAGATAGTGTATTCATATACAGGCACAGATAGTGTATAGGCACAGATAGTGTATTCTTATACAGGCACAGATAGTGTATTCTTATACAGGCACAGATAGTGTATTCTTATACAGGTACAGATAGTGTATTCTTATACAGGCACAGATAGTGTATTCTTATACAGGCACAGATAGTGTATAGGCACAGATAGTGTATTCTTATACAGGCACAGATTAGTGTATTCTTATACAGGCACAGATAGTGTATTCTTATACAGGTACAGATAGTGTATTCTTATACAGGTACAGATAGTGTATTCTTATACAGGCACAGATAGTGTATAGGCACAGATAGTGTATTCTTATACAGGCACAGATTAGTGTATTCTTATACAGGCACAGATAGTGTATAGGCACAGAGAGTGTATTCTTATACAGGCATAGATAGTGTATTCATATACAGGCACAGATAGTGTATTCTTATACTGGCACATACAGTGTATTCTTATACAGGCACAGATAGTGTATTCTTATACAGGCACAGATAGTGTATTCTTATACAGGCACAGATTAGTGTATTCTTATACAGGCACAGATTAGTGTATTCTTATACAGGCACAGATAGTGTATTCTTATACAGGCACAGATAGTGTATAGGCACAGATAGTGTATTCTTATACAGGCATAGATAGTGTATTCTTATACAGGCACAGATAGTGTATTCTTATACAGGCACAGATAGTGTATTCTTATACAGGCACAGATTAGTGTATTCTTATACAGGCACAGATTAGTGTATTCTTATACAGGCACAGATTAGTGTATTCTTATACAGGCACAGATTAGTGTATTCTTCTTATACAGGCACATACAGTGTATTCTTATACAGGCACAGATAGTGTATTCTTATACAGGCACAGATTAGTGTATTCTTATACAGGCACAGATAGTGTATAGGCACAGATAGTGTATTCTTATACAGGCACAGATAGTGTATTCTTATACAGGCACAGATAGTGTATTCTTATACAGGCACAGATAGTGTATTCTTATACAGGCACAGATAGTGTATAGGCACAGATAGTGTATTCTTATACAGGCACAGATAGTGTATTCTTATACAGGCACAGATAGTGTATTCTTATACAGGCACAGATAGTGTATTCTTATACAGGCACAGATAGTGTATTCTTATACAGGCACAGATAGTGTATTCTTATACAGGGACATACAGTGTATTCTTATACAGGCACAGATAGTGTATTCTTATACAGGCACATACAGTGTATTCTTATACAGGCACAGATAGTGTATTCTTATACAGGCACAGATAGTGTATTCTTATACAGGCACAGATAGTGTATTCTTATACAGGCACATACAGTGTATTCTTATACAGGCACAGATTAGTGTATTCTTATACAGGCACAGATTAGTGTATAGGCACAGATAGTGTATTCTTATACAGGCACAGATAGTGTATAGGCACAGATTAGTGTATTCTTATACAGGCACAGAGAGTGTATAGGCACAGATAGTGTATTCTTATACAGGCACAGATTAGTGTATTCTTATACAGACACAGATAGTGTATTCTTATACAGGTACAGATAGTGTATTCTTATACAGGCACAGATAGTGTATTCTTATACAGGCACAGATAGTGTATTCTTATACAGGCACAGATAGTGTATTCTTATACAGGCACAGATAGTGTATTCTTATACAGGCACAGATAGTGTATTCTTATACAGGCACAGATGATGTATAGGCACAGATAGTGTATTCTTATACAGGCACAGAGAGTGTATTCTTATACAGGCACAGATAGTGTATTCTTATACAGGCACAGATAGTGTATTCTTATACAGGCACAGATAGTGTATTCTTATACAGGCACAGATAGTGTATTCTTATACAGGCACAGATGATGTATAGGCACAGATAGTGTATTCTTATACAGGCACAGAGAGTATATTCTTATACAGGCATAGATTAGTGTATTCTTATACAGGCACAGATAGTGTATAGGCACAGATAGTGTATTCTTATACAGGCATAGATTAGTGTATTCTTATACAGGCACAGATAGTGTATAGGCACAGATAGTGTATTCTTATACAGGCACAGATAGTGTATTCTTATACAGGCACAGATAGTGTATTCTTATACAGGCACATACAGTGTATTCTTATGCAGGCACAGATAGTGTATTCTTATACAGGCACAGATAGTGTATTCTTATATAGGCACAGATAGTGTATTCTTATACAGGCACAGAGAGTGTATTCTTATACAGGCATAGATAGTGTATAGGCACAGATAGTGTATTCTTATACAGGCACAGATAGTGTATTCTTATACAGACACAGAGAGTGTATTCTTATACAGGCATAGATAGTGTATTCTTATACAGGCACAGATAGTGTATTCTTATACAGGCACAGATAGTGTATTCTTATGCAGGCACAGATAGTGTATTCTTATACAGGCACAGATAGTGTATTCTTATACAGGCACAGATAGTGTATAGGCACAGATAGTGTATTCTTATACAGGCACAGATAGTGTATTCTTATACAGGCACAGATAGTGTATAGGCACAGATAGTGTATTCTTATACAGGCACAGATAGTGTATAGGCACAGATTAGTGTATTCTTATACAGGCACAGATAGTGTATTCTTATACAGGCACAGATAGTGTATTCTTATACAGGCACAGATAGTGTATTCTTATACAGGCACAGATAGTGTATAGGCACAGATAGTGTATTCTTATACAGGCATAGATTAGTGTATTCTTATACAGGCACAGATAGTGTATAGGCACAGATAGTGTATTCTTATACAGGCACAGATAGTGTATTCTTATACAGGCACAGATAGTGTATTCTTATACAGGCACAGATAGTGTATTCTTATACAGGCACATACAGTGTATTCTTATGCAGGCACAGATAGTGTATTCTTATACAGGCACAGATAGTGTATTCTTATACAGGCACAGATAGTGTATTCTTATACAGGCACAGAGAGTGTATTCTTATACAGGCATAGATAGTGTATAGGCACAGAGAGTGTATTCTTATACAGGCATAGATAGTGTATTCATATACAGGCACAGATAGTGTATTCTTATACTGGCACATACAGTGTATTCTTATACAGGCACAGATAGTGTATTCTTATACAGGCACAGATAGTGTATAGGCACAGAGAGTGTATTCTTATACAGGCACAGATTAGTGTATTCTTATACAGGCACAGATAGTGTATTCTTATACAGGCACAGATAGTGTATTCTTATACAGGCACAGATAGTGTATTCTTATACAGGCACAGATAGTGTATTCTTATACAGGCACAGATTAGTGTATTCTTATACAGGCACAGATAGTGTATTCTTATACAGGCACAGATAGTGTATTCTTATACAGGCACAGATAGTGTATTCTTATACAGGCACAGATAGTTTATTCTTATACAGGCACAGATAGTGCATTCTTATACAGGTACAGATAGTGTATTCTTATACAGGCACAGATAGTGCATTCTTATACAGGTACAGATAGTGTATTCTTATACAGGCACAGATAGTGTATTCTTATACAGGCACAGATAGTGTATTCTTATACAGGTACAGATAGTGTATTCTTATACAGGCACAGATAGTGTATTCTTATACAGGCACAGATAGTGTATAGGCACAGATAGTGTATTCTTATACAGGCACAGATTAGTGTATTCTTATACAGGCACAGATAGTGTATTCTTATACAGGTACAGATAGTGTATTCTTATACAGGCACAGATAGTGTATTCTCATACAGGCACAGATAGTGTATAGGCACAGATAGTGTATTCTTATACAGGCACAGATTAGTGTATTGTTATACAGGCACAGATAGTGTATAGGCACAGAGAGTGTATTCTTATACAGGCATAGATAGTGTATTCATATACAGGCACAGATAGTGTATTCTTATACTGGCACATACAGTGTATTCTTATACAGGCACAGATAGTGTATTCTTATACAGGCACAGATAGTGTATTCTTATACAGGCACAGATTAGTGTATTCTTATACAGGCACAGATTAGTGTATTCTTATACAGGCACAGATAGTGTATTCTTATACAGGCACAGATAGTGTATAGGCACAGATAGTGTATTCTTATACAGGCATAGATAGTGTATTCTTATACAGGCACAGATAGTGTATTCTTATACAGGCACAGATAGTGTATAGGCACATATAGTGTATTCTTATACAGGCACAGATAGTGTATTCTTATACAGGCACAGATTAGTGTATTCTTATACAGGCACAGATTAGTGTATTCTTATACAGGCACAGATTAGTGTATTCTTATACAGGCACAGATTAGTGTATTCTTATACAGGCACAGATAGTGTATTCTTATACAGGCACAGATTAGTGTATTCTTATACAGGCACAGATAGTGTATAGGCACATATAGTGTATTCTTATACAGGCACAGATAGTGTATTCTTATACAGGCACAGATAGTGTATTCTTATACAGGCACAGATAGTGTATTCTTATACAGGCACAGATAGTGTATTCTTATACAGGCACAGATAGTGTATAGGCACAGATAGTGTATTCTTATACAGGCACAGATAGTGTATTCTTATACAGGCACAGATAGTGTATTCTTATACAGGCACAGATAGTGTATTCTTATACAGGCACAGATAGTGTATTCTTATACAGGCACAGATAGTGTATTCTTATACAGGGACATACAGTGTATTCTTATACAGGCACAGATAGTGTATTCTTATACAGGCACATACAGTGTATTCTTATACAGGCACAGATAGTGTATTCTTATACAGGCACAGATAGTGTATTCTTATACAGGCACAGATAGTGTATTCTTATACAGGCACATACAGTGTATTCTTATACAGGCACAGATTAGTGTATTCTTATACAGGCACAGATTAGTGTATAGGCACAGATAGTGTATTCTTATACAGGCACAGATAGTGTATAGGCACAGATTAGTGTATTCTTATACAGGCACAGATAGTGTATTCTTATACAGGCACAGATAGTGTATAGGCACAGATAGTGTATTCTTATACAGGCATAGATAGTGTATTCGTATACAGGCACAGATAGTGTATTCTTATACAGGCACAGATAGTGCATAGGCACAGATAGTGTATTCTTATACAGGTACAGATAGTGTATTCTTATACAGGCACAGATAGTGTATTCTTATACAGGCACAGATAGTGTATTCTTATACAGGCACAGATAGTGTATTCTTATACAGGCACAGATAGTGTATTCTTATACAGGCACAGATAGTGTATTCTTATACAGGCACAGATGATGTATAGGCACAGATAGTGTATTCTTATACAGGCACAGAGAGTGTATTCTTATACAGGCACAGATAGTGTATTCTTATACAGGCACAGATAGTGTATTCTTATACAGGCACAGATAGTGTATTCTTATACAGGCACAGATAGTGTATTCTTATACAGGCACAGATGATGTATAGGCACAGATAGTGTATTCTTATACAGGCACAGAGAGTGTATTCTTATACAGGCATAGATTAGTGTATTCTTATACAGGCACAGATAGTGTATAGGCACAGATAGTGTATTCTTATACAGGCATAGATTAGTGTATTCTTATACAGGCACAGATAGTGTATAGGCACAGATAGTGTATTCTTATACAGGCACAGATAGTGTATTCTTATACAGGCACAGATAGTGTATTCTTATACAGGCACAGATAGTGTATTCTTATACAGGCACATACAGTGTATTCTTATGCAGGCACAGATAGTGTATTCTTATACAGGCACAGATAGTGTATTCTTATACAGGCACAGATAGTGTATTCTTATACAGGCACAGAGAGTGTATTCTTATACAGGCATAGATAGTGTATAGGCACAGATAGTGTATTCTTATACAGGCACAGATAGTGTATTCTTATACAGACACAGAGAGTATATTCTTATACAGGCATAGATAGTGTATTCTTATATAGGCACAGATAGTGTATTCTTATACAGGCACAGATAGTGTATTCTTATGCAGGCACAGATAGTGTATTCTTATACAGGCACAGATAGTGTATTCTTATACAGGCACAGATAGTGTATAGGCACAGATAGTGTATTCTTATACAGGCACAGATAGTGTATTCTTATACAGGCACAGATAGTGTATAGGCACAGATTAGTGTATTCTTATACAGGCACAGATAGTGTATTCTTATACAGGCACAGATAGTGTATTCTTATACAGGCACAGATAGTGTATTCTTATACAGGCACAGATAGTGTATAGGCACAGATAGTGTATTCTTATACAGGCATAGATTAGTGTATTCTTATACAGGCACAGATAGTGTATAGGCACAGATAGTGTATTCTTATACAGGCACAGATAGTGTATTCTTATACAGGCACAGATAGTGTATTCTTATACAGGCACAGATAGTGTATTCTTATACAGGCACATACAGTGTATTCTTATGCAGGCACAGATAGTGTATTCTTATACAGGCACAGATAGTGTATTCTTATACAGGCACATACAGTGTATTCTTATACAGGCACAGATAGTGTATTCTTATACAGGCACAGATAGTGTATTCTTATACAGGCACAGAGAGTGTATTCTTATACAGGCATAGATAGTGTATAGGCACAGATAGTGTATTCTTATACAGGCACAGATAGTGTATTCTTATACAGACACAGAGAGTGTATTCTTATACAGGCATAGATAGTGTATTCTTATACAGGCACAGATAGTGTATTCTTATACAGGCACAGATAGTGTATTCTTATACAGGCACAGATAGTGTATTCTTATACAGGCACAGATAGTGTATAGGCACAGATAGTGTATTCTTATACAGGCACAGATAGTGTATTCTTATACAGGCACAGATAGTGTATAGGCACAGATAGTGTATTCTTATACAGGCACAGATAGTGTATAGGCACAGATTAGTGTATTCTTATACAGGCACAGATAGTGTATTCTTATACAGGCACAGATAGTGTATTCTTATACAGGCACAGATAGTGTATTCTTATACAGGCACAGATAGTGTATAGGCACAGATAGTGTATTCTTATACAGGCACAGATAGTGTATTCTTATACAGGCACAGATAGTGTATTCTTATACAGGCACAGATAGTGTATTCTTATACAGGCACAGATAGTGTACTCTTATACAGGCACATATAGTGTATTCTTATACAGGCACAGATAGTGTATTCTTATACAGGCACAGATAGTGTATTCTTATACAGGCACAGATGATGTATAGGCACAGATAGTGTATTCTTATACAGGCACAGAGAGTGTATTCTTATACAGGCACAGATAGTGTATAGGCACAGATAGTGTATTCTTATACAGGCACAGAGAGTGTATTCTTTTACAGGCATAGATAGTGTATTCATATACAGGCACAGATAGTGTATTCTTATACAGGCACAGATAGTGTATTCTTATACAGGCACATACAGTGTATTCTTATGCAGGCACAGATTAGTGTATAGGCACAGATAGTGTATTGTTATACAGGCACAGATAGTGTATTGTTATACAGGCACAGATAGTGTATTCTTATACAGGCACAGATAATGTATTCTTATACAGGCACAGATAGTGTATTCTTATACAGGCACAGATAGTGTATTCTTATACAGGCACAGAGAGTGTATTCTTATACAGGCATAGATAGTGTATTCTTATACAGGCACAGATAGTGTATAGGCACAGATAGTGTATTCTTATACAGGCACAGAGAGTGTGTTCTTATACAGGCACAGATTAGTGTATTCTTATACAGGCACAGATAGTGTATTCTTATACAGGCACAGAGAGTGTATTCTTATACAGGCACAGATAGCGTATTCTTATACAGGCACAGAGAGTGTATTCTTATACAGGCACAGATAGTGTATTCTTATACAGGCACAGATAGTGTATTCTTATACAGGCACAAATTAGTATATTCTTATACAGGTACAGATAGTGTATAGGCACAGATAGTGTATTCTTATACAGGCACAGAGAGTGTATTCTTTTACAGGCATAGATAGTGTATTCATATACAGGCACAGATAGTGTATTCTTATACAGGCACAGATAGTGTATTCTTATACAGGCACATACAGTGTATTCTTATGCAGGCACAGATAGTGTATTCTTATACAGGCACAGATTAGTGTATAGGCACAGATAGTGTATTGTTATACAGGCACAGATAGTGTATTGTTATACAGGCACAGATAGTGTATTCTTATACAGGCACAGATAATGTATTCTTATACAGGCACAGATAGTGTATTCTTATACAGGCACAGATAGTGTATTCTTATACAGGCACAGAGAGTGTATTCTTATACAGGCATAGATAGTGTATTCTTATACAGGCACAGATAGTGTATAGGCACAGATAGTGTATTCTTATACAGGCACAGAGAGTGTGTTCTTATACAGGCACAGATAGTGTATTCTTATACAGGCACAGATAGTGTATTCTTATACAGGCACAGATAGTGTATTCTTATACAGGCACAGATAGTGTATAGGCACAGATAGTGTATTCTTATACAGGCACAGAGAGTGTGTTCTTATACAGGCACAGATAGTGTATTCTTATACAGGCACAGATTAGTGTATTCTTATACAGGCACAGATTAGTATATTCTTATACAGGCACAGAGAGTGTGTTCTTATACAGGCACAGATAGTGTATTCTTATACAGGCACAGAGAGTGTATTCTTATACAGGCACAGATAGCGTATTCTTATACAGGCACAGAGAGTGTATTCTTATACAGGCACAGAGAGTGTATTCTTATACAGGCACAGATAGCGTATTCTTATACAGGCACAGAGAGTGTATTCTTATACAGGCACAGATAGTGTATTCTTATACAGGCACAGATAGTGTATTCTTATACAGGCACAGATAGTGTATTCTTATACAGGCACAGATTAGTGTATTCTTATACAGGCACAGATAGTGTATAGGCACAGATAGTGTATTCTTATACAGGGACAGATAGTGTATTCTTATACAGGGACAGATAGTGTATTCTTATACAGGCACAGATAGTGTATTCTTATACAGGCACAGATTAGTGTATTCTTATACAGGCACAGATAGTGTATTCTTATACAGGCACAGATAGTGTATTCTTATACAGGCACAGAGAGTGTATTCTTATACAGGCACAGAGAGTGTATTCTTATACAGGGACAGATAGTGTATTCTTATACAGGCACAGATAGTGTATTCTTATACAGGCACAGATTAGTGTATTCTTATACAGGCACAGATAGTGTATTCTTATACAGGCACAGATAGTGTATTCTTATACAGGCACAGAGAGTGTATTCTTATACAGGCACAAATAGTGTATTCATATACAGGCACAGATAGTGTATTCTTATACAGGCACAGATAGTGTATAAGCACAGATAGTGTATTCTTATACAGGCACAGAGAGTGTATTCTTATACAGGCACAGAGAGTGTATTCTTATACAGGCACAGAGAGTGTATTCTTAAACAGGCACAGATAGTGTATTCTTATACAGGCAAAGATAGTGTATTCTTATACAGGCACAGATAGTGTATTCTTATACAGGCACAGATTAGTGTATTCTTATACAGGCACAGATAGTGTATAGGCACAGATAGTGTATTCTTATACAGGCACAGAGAGTGTATTCTTATACAGGCACAGATAGTGTATTCTTATACAGGCATAGATAGTGTATTCATATACAGGCACAGATAGTGTATTCTTATACAGGCACAGATAGTGTATTCTTATACAGGCACAGATAGTGTATTCTTATACAGGCACAGATAGTGTATTCTTATACAGGCACAGATAGTGTATTCTTATACAGGCACAGATAGTGTATTCTTATACAGGCACAAATTAGTATATTCTTATACAGGCACATACAGTGTATTCTTATACAGGCACAGATTAGTGTATTCTTATACAGGCACAGATTAGTGTATAGGCACAGATAGTGTATTCTTATACAGGCACAGATAGTGTATAGGCACAGATAGTGTATTCTTATACAGGCACAGATAGTGTATAGGCACAGATAGTGTATTCTTATACAGGCACAGATAGTGTATTCTTATACAGGCACAGATTAGTGTATTCTTATACAGGCACAGATAGTATATTATTATACAGGCACAGATAGTGTATTCTTATACAGGTACAGATAGTTTATAGGCACAGATAGTGTATTCTTATACAGGCACAGATAGTGTATTCTTATACAGGCACAGAGAGTGTATAGGCACAGATAGTGTATTCTTATACAGGCACAGATAGTGTATTCTTATACAGGCACAGATTAGTGTATTCTTATACAGGCACAGATAGTGTATTCTTATACAGGCACAGATAGTGTATTCTTATACAGGCACAGATTAGTGTATTCTTATACAGGCACAGAGAGTGTATAGGCACAGATAGTGTATTCTTATACAGGCACAGATAGTGTATTCTTATACAGGCACAGATTAGTGTATTCTTATACAGGCACAGATAGTGTATTCTTATACAGGCACAGATTAGTGTATTCTTATACAGGCACAGATTAGTGTATTCTTATACAGGCACAGATAGTGTATTCTTATACAGGCACAGATAGTGTATTCTTATACAGGCACAGAGAGTGTATTCTTATACAGGCACAGATAGTGTATTCTTATACAGGCACAGATAGTGTATTCTTATACAGGCACAGATAGTGTATTCTTATACAGGCACAGAGAGTGTATTCTTATACAGGCACAGATAGTGTATTCTTATACAGGCATAGAAAGTGTATTCATATACAGGCACAGATAGTGTATTCTTATACAGGCACAGATAGTGTATTCTTATACAGGCACAGATAGTGTATAGGCACAGATAGTGTATTCTTATACAGGCACAGATAGTTTATAGGCACAGATAGTGTATTCTTATACAGGCACAGATAGTGTATTCTTATACAGGCACAGATTAGTGTATTCTTATACAGGCACAGATAGTGTATTCTTATACAGGCACAGAGAGTGTATTCTTATACAGGCATAGATAGTGTATTCATATACAGGCACAGATAGTGTATTCTTATACAGGCACAGATAGTGTATAGGCACAGATAGTGTATTCTTATACAGGCACAGATAGTGTATTCTTATACAGGCACAGAGAGTGTATTCTTATACAGGCACAGATAGTGTATAGGCACAGATAGTGTATTCTTATACAGGCACAGATAGTGTATTCTTATACAGGCACAGATAGTGTATTCTTATACAGGCACAGAGAGTGTATTCTTATACAGGCACAGATAGTGTATAAGCACAGATAGTGCATTCATATACAGGCACAGATAGTGTATTCTTATACAGGCACAGATAGTGTATTCTTATACAGGCACAGATAGTGTATTCTTATACAGGCACAGATAGTGTATTCTTATACAGGCACAGATTAGTGTATTCTTATACAGGCACAGAGAGTGTATTCTTATACAGGCATAGATAGTGTATTCTTATACAGGCACAGATAGTGTATTCATATACAGGCACAGATAGTGTATTCTTATACAGGCATAGATAGTGTATTCTTATATAGGCATAGATAGTGTATTCTTATACAGGCACAGATTAGTGTATTCTTATACAGGCACAGATAGTGTATTCTCATACAGGCACAGATAGTGTATTCTTATACAGGCACAGATAGTGTATTCATATACAGGCACAGATAGTGTATTCTTATACAGGCACAGATTAGTGTATTCTTATACAGGCATAGATAGTGTATTCTTATACAGGCACAGATAGTGTATTCTTATACAGGCACAGATAGTGTATTCTTATACAGGCACAGATAGTGTATTCTTATATAGGCACAGATAGTGTATAGGCACAGACAGTGTAATCTTATACAGGCACAGATAGTGTATAGGCACAGATAGTGTATTGTTATTCAGGCACAGATTAGTGTATTCTTATACAGGCACAGATTAGTGTATTCTTATACAGGCACAGATAGTGTATTCTTATACAGGCACAGATAGTGTATTCTTATACAGGCACAGATAGTGTATTCTTATACAGGCACAGATAGTGTATTCTTATACAGGCACAGAGAGTGTATTCTTATACAGGCACAGATAGTGAATTCTTATACAGGCACAGATAGTGTATAGGCACAGAGAGTGTATTCTTATACAGGCACAGATAGTGTATTCTTATACAGGCATAGATTAGTATATTCTTATACAGGCACAGATAGTGTATTCTTATACAGGCACAGATAGTGTATTCTTATACAGGCACAGATAGTGTATTCTTATACAGGCACAGATAGTGTATTCTTATACAGGCACAGATTATTGTATAGGCACAGATAGTGTATTCTTATACAGGCACAGATAGTGCATTCTTATACAGGCACAGATAGTGTATAGGCACAGATAGTGTATTCTTATACAGGCACAGATAGTGTATTCTTATACAGGCACAGATAGTGTATAGGCACAGATAGTGTATTCTTATACAGGCACAGATAGTGTATTCATATACAGGCACAGATAGTGTATTCTTATACAGGCATAGATAGTGTATTCTTATATAGGCATAGATAGTGTATTCTTATACAGGCACAGATTAGTGTATTCTTATACAGGCACAGATATTGTATTCATATACAGGCACAGATAGTGTATTCTTATACAGGCACAGATTAGTGTATTCTTATACAGGCATAGATAGTGTATTCTTATACAGGCACAGATAGTGTATTCTTATACAGGCACAGATAGTGTATTCTTATACAGGCACAGATAGTGTATTCTTATATAGGCACAGATTAGTGTATTCTTATACAGGCACAGATAGTGTATTCTTATACAGGCATAGATTAGTATATTCTTATACAGGCACAGATAGTGTATTCTTATACAGGCACAGATAGTGTATAGGCACAGATTAGTGTATTCTTATACAGGCACAGATAGTGTATTCTTATACAGGCACAGATAGTGTATTCTTATACAGGCACAGATAGTGTATTCTTATACAGGCACAGATTAGTGTATAGGCACAGATAGTGTATTCTTATACAGGCACAGATAGTGCATTCTTATACAGGCACAGATAGTGTATAGGCACAGATAGTGTATTCTTATACAGGCACAGATAGTGTATTCTTATACAGGCACATACAGTGTATTCTTATACAGGCACAGATTAGTGTATAGGCACAGATAGTGTATTCTTATACAGGCACAGATTAGTGTATAGGCACAGATAGTGTATTCTTATACAGGCACAGATAGTGTATTCTTATACAGGCACAGATAGTGTATAGGCACAGATAGTGTATTCTTATACAGGCACAGATAGTGTATAGGCACAGATAGTGTATAGGCACATATAGTGTATTCTTATACAGGCACAGATAGTGTATTCTTATACAGGCACAGATAGTGTATTCTTATACAGGTACAGATAGTGTATTCTTATACAGGCACAGATAGTGTATTCTTATACAGGCACAGATAGTGTATAGGCACAGATAGTGTATTCTTATACAGGCACAGATTAGTATATTCTTATACAGGCACATACAGTGTATTCTTATACAGGCACAGATTAGTGTATAGGCACAGATAGTGTATTCTTATACAGGCACAGATAGTGTATTCTTATACAGGCACAGATAGTGTATTCTTATACAGGCACAGAGAGTGTATTCTTATACAGGCACAGATTAGTGTATTCTTATACAGGCACAGATAGTGTATTCTTATACAGGCACAGATTAGTGTATTCTTATACAGGCACAGATAGTGTATTCTTATACAGGCACAGATTAGTGTATTCTTATACAGGCACAGATAGTGTATTCTTATACAGGCACAGATAGTGTATTCTTATACAGGCATAGATTAATATATTCTTATACAGGCACAGATAGTGTATTCTTATACAGGCACAGATAGTGTATAGGCACAGATTAGTGTATTCTTATACAGGCACAGATAGTGTATTCTTATACAGGCACAGATAGTGTATTCTTGTACAGGCACAGATAGTGTATTCTTATACAGGCACAGATTAGTGTATAGGCACAGATAGTGTATTCTTATACAGGCACAGATAGTGCATTCTTATACAGGCACAGATTAGTGTATAGGCACAGATAGTGTATTCTTATACAGGCACAGATAGTGCATTCTTATACAGGCATAGATAGTGTATTCTTATACAGGCACAGATAGTGTATAGGCACAGATAGTGTATTCTTCTACAGGCACAGATAGTGTATTCTTATACAGGCACAGATAGTGTATAGGCACAGATAGTGTATTCTTATACAGGCACAGATAGTGTATTCTTATACAGGCACAGATTAGTATATTCTTATACAGGCACATACAGTGTATTCTTATACAGGCACAGATTAGTGTATAGGCACAGATAGTGTATTCTTATACAGGCACAGATTAGTGTATAGGCACAGATAGTGTATTCTTATACAGGCACAGATAGTGTATAGGCACAGATAGTGTATAGGCACAGATAGTGTATTCTTATACAGGCACAGATAGTGTATTCTTATACAGGCACAGATAGTGTATAGGCACAGATAGTGTATAGGCACAGATAGTGTATTCTTATACAGGCACAGATAGTGTATTCTTATACAGGCACAGATAGTGTATTCTTATACAGGCACAGATTAGTGTATTCTTATACAGGCACAGATAGTGTATTCTTATACAGGTACAGATAGTGTATTCTTATACAGGCACAGATAGTGTATTCTTATACAGGCACAGATAGTGTATAGGCACAGATAGTGTATTCTTATACAGGCACATACAGTGTATTCTTATACAGGCAGAGATAGTGTATTCTTATACAGGCACAGATAGTGTATAGGCACAGATAGTGTATTCTTATACAGGCACAGATAGTGTATTCTTATACAGACACAGAGAGTGTATTCTTATACAGGCATAGATAGTGTATTCTTATACAGGCACAGATAGTGTATTCTTATACAGGCACAGATAGTGTATTCTTATACAGGCACAGATAGTGTATTCTTATACAGGCACAGATAGTGTATAGGCACAGATAGTGTATTCTTATACAGGCACAGATAGTGTATTCTTATACAGGCACAGATAGTGTATAGGCACAGATAGTGTATTCTTATACAGGCACAGATAGTGTATAGGCACAGATTAGTGTATTCTTATACAGGCACAGATAGTGTATTCTTATACAGGCACAGATAGTGTATTCTTATACAGGCACAGATAGTGTATTCTTATACAGGCACAGATAGTGTATAGGCACAGATAGTGTATTCTTATACAGGCACAGATAGTGTATTCTTATACAGGCACAGATAGTGTATTCTTATACAGGCACAGATAGTGTATTCTTATACAGGCACAGATAGTGTACTCTTATACAGGCACATATAGTGTATTCTTATACAGGCACAGATAGTGTATTCTTATACAGGCACAGATAGTGTATTCTTATACAGGCACAGATGATGTATAGGCACAGATAGTGTATTCTTATACAGGCACAGAGAGTGTATTCTTATACAGGCACAGATAGTGTATAGGCACAGATAGTGTATTCTTATACAGGCACAGAGAGTGTATTCTTTTACAGGCATAGATAGTGTATTCATATACAGGCACAGATAGTGTATTCTTATACAGGCACAGATAGTGTATTCTTATACAGGCACATACAGTGTATTCTTATGCAGGCACAGATAGTGTATTCTTATACAGGCACAGATTAGTGTATAGGCACAGATAGTGTATTGTTATACAGGCACAGATAGTGTATTGTTATACAGGCACAGATAGTGTATTCTTATACAGGCACAGATAATGTATTCTTATACAGGCACAGATAGTGTATTCTTATACAGGCACAGATAGTGTATTCTTATACAGGCACAGAGAGTGTATTCTTATACAGGCATAGATAGTGTATTCTTATACAGGCACAGATAGTGTATAGGCACAGATAGTGTATTCTTATACAGGCACAGAGAGTGTGTTCTTATACAGGCACAGATAGTGTATTCTTATACAGGCACAGATTAGTATATTCTTATACAGGCACAGAGAGTGTGTTCTTATACAGGCACAGATAGTGTATTCTTATACAGGCACAGAGAGTGTATTCTTATACAGGCACAGATAGCGTATTCTTATACAGGCACAGAGAGTGTATTCTTATACAGGCACAGATAGTGTATTCTTATACAGGCACAGATAGTGTATTCTTATACAGGCACAGATAGTGTATTCTTATACAGGCACAGATAGTGTATTCTTATACAGGCACAGATAGTGTATTCTTATACAGGCACAGATTAGTGTATTCTTATACAGGCACAGATAGTGTATAGGCACAGATAGTGTATTCTTATACAGGGACAGATAGTGTATTCTTATACAGGGACAGATAGTGTATTCTTATACAGGCACAGATAGTGTATTCTTATACAGGCACAGATTAGTGTATTCTTATACAGGCACAGATAGTGTATTCTTATACAGGCACAGATAGTGTATTCTTATACAGGCACAGAGAGTGTATTCTTATACAGGCACAGAGAGTGTATTCTTATACAGGGACAGATAGTGTATTCTTATACAGGCACAGATAGTGTATTCTTATACAGGCACAGATTAGTGTATTCTTATACAGGCACAGATAGTGTATTCTTATACAGGCACAGATAGTGTATTCTTATACAGGCACAGAGAGTGTATTCTTATACAGGCACAAATAGTGTATTCATATACAGGCACAGATAGTGTATTCTTATACAGGCACAGATAGTGTATAAGCACAGATAGTGTATTCTTATACAGGCACAGAGAGTGTATTCTTATACAGGCACAGAGAGTGTATTCTTATACAGGCACAGAGAGTGTATTCTTAAACAGGCACAGATAGTGTATTCTTATACAGGCAAAGATAGTGTATTCTTATACAGGCACAGATAGTGTATTCTTATACAGGCACAGATTAGTGTATTCTTATACAGGCACAGATAGTGTATAGGCACAGATAGTGTATTCTTATACAGGCACAGAGAGTGTATTCTTATACAGGCACAGATAGTGTATTCTTATACAGGCATAGATAGTGTATTCATATACAGGCACAGATAGTGTATTCTTATACAGGCACAGATAGTGTATTCTTATACAGGCACAGATAGTGTATTCTTATACAGGCACAGATAGTGTATTCTTATACAGGCACAGATAGTGTATTCTTATACAGGCACAGATAGTGTATTCTTATACAGGCACAAATTAGTATATTCTTATACAGGCACATACAGTGTATTCTTATACAGGCACAGATTAGTGTATTCTTATACAGGCACAGATTAGTGTATAGGCACAGATAGTGTATTCTTATACAGGCACAGATAGTGTATAGGCACAGATAGTGTATTCTTATACAGGCACAGATAGTGTATAGGCACAGATAGTGTATTCTTATACAGGCACAGATAGTGTATTCTTATACAGGCACAGATTAGTGTATTCTTATACAGGCACAGATAGTATATTATTATACAGGCACAGATAGTGTATTCTTATACAGGTACAGATAGTTTATAGGCACAGATAGTGTATTCTTATACAGGCACAGATAGTGTATTCTTATACAGGCACAGAGAGTGTATAGGCACAGATAGTGTATTCTTATACAGGCACAGATAGTGTATTCTTATACAGGCACAGATTAGTGTATTCTTATACAGGCACAGATAGTGTATTCTTATACAGGCACAGATAGTGTATTCTTATACAGGCACAGATTAGTGTATTCTTATACAGGCACAGAGAGTGTATAGGCACAGATAGTGTATTCTTATACAGGCACAGATAGTGTATTCTTATACAGGCACAGATTAGTGTATTCTTATACAGGCACAGATAGTGTATTCTTATACAGGCACAGATTAGTGTATTCTTATACAGGCACAGATTAGTGTATTCTTATACAGGCACAGATAGTGTATTCTTATACAGGCACAGATAGTGTATTCTTATACAGGCACAGAGAGTGTATTCTTATACAGGCACAGATAGTGTATTCTTATACAGGCACAGATAGTGTATTCTTATACAGGCACAGATAGTGTATTCTTATACAGGCACAGAGAGTGTATTCTTATACAGGCACAGATAGTGTATTCTTATACAGGCATAGAAAGTGTATTCATATACAGGCACAGATAGTGTATTCTTATACAGGCACAGATAGTGTATTCTTATACAGGCACAGATAGTGTATAGGCACAGATAGTGTATTCTTATACAGGCACAGATAGTTTATAGGCACAGATAGTGTATTCTTATACAGGCACAGATAGTGTATTCTTATACAGGCACAGATTAGTGTATTCTTATACAGGCACAGATAGTGTATTCTTATACAGGCACAGAGAGTGTATTCTTATACAGGCATAGATAGTGTATTCATATACAGGCACAGATAGTGTATTCTTATACAGGCACAGATAGTGTATAGGCACAGATAGTGTATTCTTATACAGGCACAGATAGTGTATTCTTATACAGGCACAGAGAGTGTGTTCTTATACAGGCACAGATAGTGTATAGGCACAGATAGTGTATTCTTATACAGGCACAGAGAGTGTATTCTTATACAGGCACAGATAGTGTATTCTTATACAGGCACAGAGAGTGTATTCTTATACAGGCACAGATAGTGTATAGGCACAGATAGTGTATTCTTATACAGGCACAGATAGTGTATTCTTATACAGGCACAGATAGTGTATTCTTATACAGGCACAGAGAGTGTATTCTTATACAGGCACAGATAGTGTATAAGCACAGATAGTGCATTCATATACAGGCACAGATAGTGTATTCTTATACAGGCACAGATAGTGTATTCTTATACAGGCACAGATAGTGTATTCTTATACAGGCACAGATAGTGTATTCTTATACAGGCACAGATTAGTGTATTCTTATACAGGCACAGAGAGTGTATTCTTATACAGGCATAGATAGTGTATTCTTATACAGGCACAGATAGTGTATTCATATACAGGCACAGATAGTGTATTCTTATACAGGCATAGATAGTGTATTCTTATATAGGCATAGATAGTGTATTCTTATACAGGCACAGATTAGTGTATTCTTATACAGGCACAGATAGTGTATTCTCATACAGGCACAGATAGTGTATTCTTATACAGGCACAGATAGTGTATTCATATACAGGCACAGATAGTGTATTCTTATACAGGCACAGATTAGTGTATTCTTATACAGGCATAGATAGTGTATTCTTATACAGGCACAGATAGTGTATTCTTATACAGGCACAGATAGTGTATTCTTATACAGGCACAGATAGTGTATTCTTATATAGGCACAGATAGTGTATAGGCACAGACAGTGTAATCTTATACAGGCACAGATAGTGTATAGGCACAGATAGTGTATTGTTATTCAGGCACAGATTAGTGTATTCTTATACAGGCACAGATTAGTGTATTCTTATACAGGCACAGATAGTGTATTCTTATACAGGCACAGATAGTGTATTCTTATACAGGCACAGATAGTGTATTCTTATACAGGCACAGATAGTGTATTCTTATACAGGCACAGAGAGTGTATTCTTATACAGGCACAGATAGTGAATTCTTATACAGGCACAGATAGTGTATAGGCACAGAGAGTGTATTCTTATACAGGCACAGATAGTGTATTCTTATACAGGCATAGATTAGTATATTCTTATACAGGCACAGATAGTGTATTCTTATACAGGCACAGATAGTGTATTCTTATACAGGCACAGATAGTGTATTCTTATACAGGCACAGATAGTGTATTCTTATACAGGCACAGATTATTGTATAGGCACAGATAGTGTATTCTTATACAGGCACAGATAGTGCATTCTTATACAGGCACAGATAGTGTATAGGCACAGATAGTGTATTCTTATACAGGCACAGATAGTGTATTCTTATACAGGCACAGATAGTGTATAGGCACAGATAGTGTATTCTTATACAGGCACAGATAGTGTATTCATATACAGGCACAGATAGTGTATTCTTATACAGGCATAGATAGTGTATTCTTATATAGGCATAGATAGTGTATTCTTATACAGGCACAGATTAGTGTATTCTTATACAGGCACAGATATTGTATTCATATACAGGCACAGATAGTGTATTCTTATACAGGCACAGATTAGTGTATTCTTATACAGGCATAGATAGTGTATTCTTATACAGGCACAGATAGTGTATTCTTATACAGGCACAGATAGTGTATTCTTATACAGGCACAGATAGTGTATTCTTATATAGGCACAGATTAGTGTATTCTTATACAGGCACAGATAGTGTATTCTTATACAGGCATAGATTAGTATATTCTTATACAGGCACAGATAGTGTATTCTTATACAGGCACAGATAGTGTATAGGCACAGATTAGTGTATTCTTATACAGGCACAGATAGTGTATTCTTATACAGGCACAGATAGTGTATTCTTATACAGGCACAGATAGTGTATTCTTATACAGGCACAGATTAGTGTATAGGCACAGATAGTGTATTCTTATACAGGCACAGATAGTGCATTCTTATACAGGCACAGATAGTGTATAGGCACAGATAGTGTATTCTTATACAGGCACAGATAGTGTATTCTTATACAGGCACATACAGTGTATTCTTATACAGGCACAGATTAGTGTATAGGCACAGATAGTGTATTCTTATACAGGCACAGATTAGTGTATAGGCACAGATAGTGTATTCTTATACAGGCACAGATAGTGTATTCTTATACAGGCACAGATAGTGTATAGGCACAGATAGTGTATTCTTATACAGGCACAGATAGTGTATAGGCACAGATAGTGTATAGGCACATATAGTGTATTCTTATACAGGCACAGATAGTGTATTCTTATACAGGCACAGATAGTGTATTCTTATACAGGTACAGATAGTGTATTCTTATACAGGCACAGATAGTGTATTCTTATACAGGCACAGATAGTGTATAGGCACAGATAGTGTATTCTTATACAGGCACAGATTAGTATATTCTTATACAGGCACATACAGTGTATTCTTATACAGGCACAGATTAGTGTATAGGCACAGATAGTGTATTCTTATACAGGCACAGATAGTGTATTCTTATACAGGCACAGATAGTGTATTCTTATACAGGCACAGAGAGTGTATTCTTATACAGGCACAGATTAGTGTATTCTTATACAGGCACAGATAGTGTATTCTTATACAGGCACAGATTAGTGTATTCTTATACAGGCACAGATAGTGTATTCTTATACAGGCACAGATTAGTGTATTCTTATACAGGCATAGATAGTGTATTCTTATACAGGCACAGATAGTGTATTCTTATACAGGCATCGATTAGTATATTCTTATACAGGCACAGATAGTGTATTCTTATACAGGCACAGATAGTGTATAGGCACAGATTAGTGTATTCTTATACAGGCACAGATAGTGTATTCTTATACAGGCACAGATAGTGTATTCTTGTACAGGCACAGATAGTGTATTCTTATACAGGCACAGATTAGTGTATAGGCACATATAGTGTATTCTTATACAGGCACAGATAGTGCATTCTTATACAGGCACAGATTAGTGTATAGGCACAGATAGTGTATTCTTATACAGGCACAGATAGTGCATTCTTATACAGGCATAGATAGTGTATTCTTATACAGGCACAGATAGTGTATAGGCACAGATAGTGTATTCTTCTACAGGCACAGATAGTGTATTCTTATACAGGCACAGATAGTGTATGGGCACAGATAGTGTATTCTTATACAGGCACAGATAGTGTATTCTTATACAGGCACAGATTAGTATATTCTTATACAGGCACATACAGTGTATTCTTATACAGGCACAGATTAGTGTATAGGCACAGATAGTGTATTCTTATACAGGCACAGATTAGTGTATAGGCACAGATAGTGTATTCTTATACAGGCACAGATAGTGTATAGGCACAGATAGTGTATAGGCACAGATAGTGTATTCTTATACAGGCACAGATAGTGTATAGGCACAGATAGTGTATAGGCACAGATAGTGTATTCTTATACAGGCACAGATAGTGTATTCTTATACAGGCACAGATAGTGTATTCTTATACAGGCACAGATAGTGTATAGGCACAGATAGTGTATTCTTATACAGGCACAGATAGTGTATAGGCACAGATAGTGTATTCTTATACAGGCACAGATAGTGTATTCTTATACAGGCACAGATAGTGTATTCTTATACAGGCACAGATTAGTGTATTCTTATACAGGCACAGATAGTGTATTCTTATACAGGTACAGATAGTGTATTCTTATACAGGCACAGATAGTGTATTCTTATACAGGCACAGATAGTGTATAGGCACAGATAGTGTATTCTTATACAGGCACATACAGTGTATTCTTATACAGGCAGAGATAGTGTATTCTTATACAGGCACAGATAGTGTATAGGCACAGATAGTGTATTCTTATACAGGCACAGATAGTGTATAGGCACAGATAGTGTATAGGCACAGATAGTGTATTCTTATACAGGCACAGATAGTGTATTCTTACACAGGCACAGAGAGTGTATTCTTATACAGGCACAGATAGTGTATTCTTATACAGGCACAGATTAGTGTATTCTTATACAGGCACAGATTAGTGTATTCTTATACAGGCACAGATAGTGTATTCTTATACAGGCACAGATAGTGTATTCCTATACAGGCACAGATAGTGTATTCTTATACAGGCACAGATAGTGTATTCTTATACAGGCACAGATTAGTGTATTCTTATACAGGCACAGATTAGTGTATTCTTATACAGGCACAGATAGTGTATTCTTATACAGGCACAGATAGTGTATTCTTATACAGGCACAGATAGTGTATTCTTATACAGGCACAGATAGTGCATTCTTATACAGGCACAGATAGTGCATTCTTATACAGGTACAGATAGTGTATTCTTATACAGGCACAGATAGTGCATTCTTATACAGGTACAGATAGTGTATTCTTATACAGGCACAGATAGTGTATTCTTATACAGGCACAGATAGTGTATTCTTATACAGGCACAGATAGTGTATTCTTATACAGGCACAGATAGTGTATTCTTATACAGGCACAGATAGTGTATAGGCACAGATAGTGTATTCTTATACAGGCACAGATTAGTGTATTCTTATACAAGCACAGATAGTGTATTCTTATACAGGTACAGATAGTGTATTCTTATACAGGTACATACAGTGTATTCTTATACAGGCACAGATAGTGTATTCTTATACAGGCACATACAGTGTATTCTTATACAGGCACAGATAGTGTATTCTTATACAGGCACAGATAGTGTATTCTTATACAGGCACAGATTAGTGTATTCTTATACAGGCACAGATTAGTGTATTCTTATACAGGCACAGATAGTGTATTCTTATACAGGCACAGATAGTGTATAGGCACAGATAGTGTATTCTTATACAGGCATAGATAGTGTATTCTTATACAGGCACAGATAGTGTATTCTTATACAGGCACAGATAGTGTATAGGCACATATAGTGTATTCTTATACAGGCACATACAGTGTATTCTTATACAGGCACAGATTAGTGTATTCTTATACAGGCACAGATTAGTGTATTCTTATACAGGCACAGATTAGTGTATTCTTATACAGGCACATACAGTGTATTCTTATACAGGCACAGATAGTGTATTCTTATACAGTCACAGATTAGTGTATTCTTATACAGGCACAGATAGTGTATAGGCACAGATAGTGTATTCTTATACAGGCACAGATAGTGTATTCTTATACAGGCACAGATAGTGTATTCTTATACAGGCACAGATAGTGTATTCTTATACAGGCACAGATAGTGTATAGGCACAGATAGTGTATTCTTATACAGGCACAGATAGTGTATTCTTATACAGGCACAGATAGTGTATTCTTATACAGGCACAGATAGTGTATTCTTATACAGGGACATACAGTGTATTCTTATACAGGCACAGATAGTGTATTCTTATACAGGCACATACAGTGTATTCTTATACAGGCACAGATAGTGTATTCTTATACAGGCACAGATAGTGTATTCTTATACAGGCACAGATAGTGTATTCTTATACAGGCACATACAGTGTATTCTTATACAGGCACAGATTAGTGTATTCTTATACAGGCACAGATTAGTGTATTCTTATACAGGCACAGATAGTGTATTCTTATACAGGCACAGATAGTGTATTCTCATACAGGCACAGATAGTGTATTCTTATACAGGCACAGATAGTGTATTCTTATACAGGCACAGATTAGTGTATTCTTATACAGGCATAGATAGTGTATTCTTATACAGGCACAGATAGTGTATTCTTATACAGGCACAGATAGTGTATTCTTATACAGGCACAGATAGTGTATTCTTATATAGGCACAGATTAGTGTATTCTTATACAGGCACAGATAGTGTATTCTTATACAGGCATAGATTAGTATATTCTTATACAGGCACAGATAGTGTATTCTTATACAGGCACAGATAGTGTATAGGCACAGATTAGTGTATTCTTATACAGGCACAGATAGTGTATTCTTATACAGGCACAGATAGTGTATAGGCACAGATAGTGTATTCTTATACAGGCACAGATAGTGCATTCTTATACAGGCACAGATAGTGTATTCTTATACAGGCACAGATAGTGTATAGGCACAGATAGTGTATAGGCACAGATAGTGTATTCTTATACAGGCACAGATAGTGTATTCTTATACAGGCACAGATAGTGTATTCTTATACAGGCACAGATTAGTGTATTCTTATACAGGCACAGATAGTGTATTCTTATACAGGTACAGATAGTGTATTCTTATACAGGCACAGATAGTGTATTCTTATACAGGCACAGATAGTGTATAGGCACAGATAGTGTATTCTTATACAGGCACATACAGTGTATTCTTATACAGGCAGAGATAGTGTATTCTTATACAGGCACAGATAGTGTATAGGCACAGATAGTGTATTCTTATACAGGCACAGATAGTGTATAGGCACAGATAGTGTATAGGCACAGATAGTGTATTCTTATACAGGCACAGATAGTGTATTCTTACACAGGCACAGAGAGTGTATTCTTATACAGGCACAGATAGTGTATTCTTATACAGGCACAGATTAGTGTATTCTTATACAGGCACAGATTAGTGTATTCTTATACAGGCACAGATAGTGTATTCTTATACAGGCACAGATAGTGTATTCCTATACAGGCACAGATAGTGTATTCTTATACAGGCACAGATAGTGTATTCTTATACAGGCACAGATTAGTGTATTCTTATACAGGCACAGATTAGTGTATTCTTATACAGGCACAGATAGTGTATTCTTATACAGGCACAGATAGTGTATTCTTATACAGGCACAGATAGTGTATTCTTATACAGGCACAGATAGTGCATTCTTATACAGGCACAGATAGTGCATTCTTATACAGGTACAGATAGTGTATTCTTATACAGGCACAGATAGTGCATTCTTATACAGGTACAGATAGTGTATTCTTATACAGGCACAGATAGTGTATTCTTATACAGGCACAGATAGTGTATTCTTATACAGGCACAGATAGTGTATTCTTATACAGGCACAGATAGTGTATTCTTATACAGGCACAGATAGTGTATAGGCACAGATAGTGTATTCTTATACAGGCACAGATTAGTGTATTCTTATACAAGCACAGATAGTGTATTCTTATACAGGTACAGATAGTGTATTCTTATACAGGTACATACAGTGTATTCTTATACAGGCACAGATAGTGTATTCTTATACAGGCACATACAGTGTATTCTTATACAGGCACAGATAGTGTATTCTTATACAGGCACAGATAGTGTATTCTTATACAGGCACAGATTAGTGTATTCTTATACAGGCACAGATTAGTGTATTCTTATACAGGCACAGATAGTGTATTCTTATACAGGCACAGATAGTGTATAGGCACAGATAGTGTATTCTTATACAGGCATAGATAGTGTATTCTTATACAGGCACAGATAGTGTATTCTTATACAGGCACAGATAGTGTATAGGCACATATAGTGTATTCTTATACAGGCACATACAGTGTATTCTTATACAGGCACAGATTAGTGTATTCTTATACAGGCACAGATTAGTGTATTCTTATACAGGCACAGATTAGTGTATTCTTATACAGGCACATACAGTGTATTCTTATACAGGCACAGATAGTGTATTCTTATACAGTCACAGATTAGTGTATTCTTATACAGGCACAGATAGTGTATAGGCACAGATAGTGTATTCTTATACAGGCACAGATAGTGTATTCTTATACAGGCACAGATAGTGTATTCTTATACAGGCACAGATAGTGTATTCTTATACAGGCACAGATAGTGTATAGGCACAGATAGTGTATTCTTATACAGGCACAGATAGTGTATTCTTATACAGGCACAGATAGTGTATTCTTATACAGGCACAGATAGTGTATTCTTATACAGGGACATACAGTGTATTCTTATACAGGCACAGATAGTGTATTCTTATACAGGCACATACAGTGTATTCTTATACAGGCACAGATAGTGTATTCTTATACAGGCACAGATAGTGTATTCTTATACAGGCACAGATAGTGTATTCTTATACAGGCACATACAGTGTATTCTTATACAGGCACAGATTAGTGTATTCTTATACAGGCACAGATTAGTGTATTCTTATACAGGCACAGATAGTGTATTCTTATACAGGCACAGATAGTGTATTCTCATACAGGCACAGATAGTGTATTCTTATACAGGCACAGATAGTGTATTCTTATACAGGCACAGATTAGTGTATTCTTATACAGGCATAGATAGTGTATTCTTATACAGGCACAGATAGTGTATTCTTATACAGGCACAGATAGTGTATTCTTATACAGGCACAGATAGTGTATTCTTATATAGGCACAGATTAGTGTATTCTTATACAGGCACAGATAGTGTATTCTTATACAGGCATAGATTAGTATATTCTTATACAGGCACAGATAGTGTATTCTTATACAGGCACAGATAGTGTATAGGCACAGATTAGTGTATTCTTATACAGGCACAGATAGTGTATTCTTATACAGGCACAGATAGTGTATAGGCACAGATAGTGTATTCTTATACAGGCACAGATAGTGCATTCTTATACAGGCACAGATAGTGTATAGGCACAGATAGTGTATTCTTATACAGGCACAGATAGTGTATTCTTATACAGGCACAGATAGTGTATTCTTATACAGGCACAGATAGTGTATTCTTATACAGGCACAGATAGTGTATTCTTATACAGGCACAGATAGTGTATTCTTATACAGGCACAGATTAGTGTATAGGCACAGATAGTGTATTCTTATACAGGCACAGATAGTGCATTCTTATACAGGCACAGATAGTGTATAGGCACAGATAGTGTATTCTTATACAGGCACAGATTAGTGTATTCTTATACAGGCACAGATAGTGTATAGGCACAGATAGTGTATTCTTATACAGGCACAGATAGTGTATTCTTATACAGGCACAGATAGTGTATAGGCACAGATAGTGTATTCTTATACAGGCACAGATAGTGTATAGGCACAGATAGTGTATAGGCACATATAGTGTATTCTTATACAGGCACAGATAGTGTATTCTTATACAGGCACAGATAGTGTATTCTTATACAGGTACAGATAGTGTATTCTTATACAGGCACAGATAGTGTATTCTTATACAGGCACAGATAGTGTATAGGCACAGATAGTGTATTCTTATACAGGCACAGATTAGTATATTCTTATACAGGCACATACAGTGTATTCTTATACAGGCACAGATTAGTGTATAGGCACAGATAGTGTATTCTTATACAGGCACAGATAGTGTATTCTTATACAGGCACAGATAGTGTATTCTTATACAGGCACAGAGAGTGTATTCTTATACAGGCACAGATTAGTGTATTCTTATACAGGCACAGATAGTGTATTCTTATACAGGCACAGATAGTGTATTCTTATACAGGCATAGATTAGTATATTCTTATACAGGCACAGATAGTGTATTCTTATACAGGCACAGATAGTGTATTCTTATACAGGCACAGATAGTGTATTCTTATACAGGCACAGATTAGTGTATAGGCACAGATAGTGTATTCTTATACAGGCACAGATAGTGCATTCTTATACAGGCACAGATTAGTGTATAGGCACAGATAGTGTATTCTTATACAGGCACAGATAGTGCATTCTTATACAGGCATAGATAGTGTATTCTTATACAGGCACAGATAGTGTATAGGCACAGATAGTGTATTCTTATACAGGCACAGATAGTGTATTCTTATACAGGCACAGATAGTGTATAGGCACAGATAGTGTATTCTTATACAGGTACAGATTAGTATATTCATATACAGGCACAGATAGTGTATAGGCACAGATAGTGTATTCTTATACAGGCACAGATAGTGTATTCTTATACAGGCACAGATTAGTATATTCTTATACAGGCACATACAGTGTATTCTTATACAGGCACAGATTAGTGTATAGGCACAGATAGTGTATTCTTATACAGGCACAGATTAGTGTATAGGCACAGATAGTGTATTCTTATACAGGCACAGATAGTGTATAGGCACAGATAGTGTATAGGCACAGATAGTGTATTCTTATACAGGCACAGATAGTGTATAGGCACAGATAGTGTATAGGCACAGATAGTGTATTCTTATACAGGCACAGATAGTGTATTCTTATACAGGCACAGATAGTGTATAGGCACAGATAGTGTATAGGCACAAATAGTGTATTCTTATACAGGCACAGATAGTGTATTCTTATACAGGCACAGATAGTGTATTCTTATACAGGCACAGATTAGTGTATTCTTATACAGGCACAGATAGTGTATTCTTATACAGGTACAGATAGTGTATTCTTATACAGGCACAGATAGTGTATTCTTATACAGGCACAGATTAGTGTATTCTTATACAGGCACAGATAGTGTATTCTTATACAGGTACAGATAGTGTATTCTTATACAGGCACAGATAGTGTATAGGCACAGATAGTGTATAGGCACAGATAGTGTATTCTTATACAGGCACAGATAGTGTATTCTTATACAGGCACAGATAGTGTATAGGCACAGATAGTGTATAGGCACAGATAGTGTATTCTTATACAGGCACAGATAGTGTATTCTTATACAGGCACAGATAGTGTATTCTTATACAGGCACAGATTAGTGTATTCTTATACAGGCACAGATAGTGTATTCTTATACAGGTACAGATAGTGTATTCTTATACAGGCACAGATAGTGTATTCTTATACAGGCACAGATAGTGTATAGGCACAGATAGTGTATTCTTATACAGGCACATACATTGTATTCTTATACAGGCAGAGATAGTGTATTCTTATACAGGCACAGATAGTGTATAGGCACAGATAGTGTATTCTTATACAGGCACAGATAGTGTATAGGCACAGATAGTGTATAGGCACAGATAGTGTATAGGCACAGATAGTGTATTCTTATACAGGCACAGATAGTGTATTCTTATACAGGCACAGAGAGTGTATTCTTATACAGGCACAGATAGTGTATTCTTATACAGGCACAGATTAGTGTATTCTTATACAGGCACAGATTAGTGTATTCTTATACAGGCACAGATAGTGTATTCTTATACAGGCACAGATAGTGTATTCCTATACAGGCACAGATAGTGTATTCTTATACAGGCACAGATAGTGTATTCTTATACAGGCACAGATTAGTGTATTCTTATACAGGCACAGATAGTGTATTCTTATACAGGCACAGATAGTGTATTCTTATACAGGCACAGATAGTGTATTCTTATACAGGCACAGATTAGTGTATTCTTATACAGGCACAGATAGTGTATAGGCACAGATAGTGTATTCTTATACAGGCACAGATTAGTGTATTCTTATACAGGCACAGATAGTGTATAGGCACAGATAGTGTATTCTTATACAGGCACAGATAGTGTATTCTTATACAGGCACAGATAGTGTATTCTTATACAGGCACAGATAGTGTATTCTTATACAGGCACAGATAGTGTATAGGCACAGATAGTGTATTCTTATACAGGCACAGATAGTGTATTCTTATACAGGCACAGATAGTGTATTCTTATACAGGCACAGATAGTGTATTCTTATACAGGCACAGATAGTGTATTCTTATACAGGCACATACAGTGTATTCTTATACAGGCACAGATAGTGTATTCTTATACAGGCACAGATAGTGTATTCTTATACAGGCACAGATAGTGTATTCTTATACAGGCACATACAGTGTATTCTTATACAGGCACAGATTAGTGTATTCTTATACAGGCACAGATTAGTGTATTCTTATACAGGCACAGATAGTGTATTCTTATACAGGCACAGATAGTGTATTCTTATACAGGCACAGATAGTGTATTCTTATACAGGCACAGATAGTGTATAGGCACAGATTAGTGTATTCTTATACAGGCACAGATAGTGTATTCTTATACAGGCACAGATGATGTATAGGCACAGATAGTGTATTCTTATACAGGCACAGAGAGTGTATTCTTATACAGGCACAGATAGTGTATAGGCACAGATAGTGTATTCTTATACAGGCACAGATAGTGTATTCTTATACAGGCACAGATAGTGTATTCTTATACAGGCACAGATAGTGTATTCTTATACAGGCACAGATAGTGTATTCTTATACAGGCACATACAGTGTATTCTTATGCAGGCACAGATAGTGTATTCTTATACAGGCACAGATAGTGTATTGTTATACAGGCACAGATAGTGTATTCTTATACAGGCACAGAGAGTGTATTCTTATACAGGCACAGAGAGTGTATTCTTATACAGGCATAGATAGTGTATTCTTATACAGGCACAGATAGTGTATTCTTATACAGGCACAGATAGTGTATTCTTATACAGGCACAGATAGTGTATAGGCACAGATAGTGTATTCTTATACAGGCACATACAGTGTATTCTTATGCAGGCACAGATAGTGTATTCTTATACAGGCACAGATAGTGTATTGTTATACAGGCACAGATAGTGTATTCTTATACAGACACAGAGAGTGTATTCTTATACAGGCATAGATAGTGTATTCTTATACAGGCACAGATAGTGTATTCTTATACAGGCACAGATAGTGTATTCTTATACAGGCACAGATAGTGTATTCTTATACAGGCACAGATAGTGTATTCTTATACAGGCACAGATAGTGTATAGGCACAGATAGTGTATTCTTATACAGGCACAGATAGTGTATTCTTATACAGGCACAGATAGTGTATTCTCATACAGGCACAGATAGTGTATTCTTATACAGGCACAGAGAGTGTATTCTTATACAGACACAGAGAGTGTATTCTTATACAGGCATAGATAGTGTATTCTTATACAGGCACAGATAGTGTATTCTTATACAGGCACAGAGAGTGTATTCTTATACAGGCACAGAGAGTGTATTCTTATACAGGCACAGAGAGTGTATTCTTATACAGGCACAGATAGTGTATTCTTATACAGGCACAGATAGTGTATTCTCATACAGGCACAGATAGTGTATTCTTATACAGGCACAGATAGTGTATAGGCACAGATAGTGTATTCTTATACAGGCACAGATAGTGTATTCTTATACAGGCACAGATAGTGTATTCATATACAGGCACAGATAGTGTATTCTTATACAGGCACAGATAGTGTATTCTTATACAGGCACAGATTAGTGTATTCTTATACAGGCACAGATTAGTGTATTCTTATACAGGCACAGATAGTGTATTCTTATACAGGGACAGATAGTGTATTCTTATACAGGCACAGATTAGTGTATAGGCACAGATAGTGTATTCTTATACAGGGACAGATAGTGTATTCTTATACAGGGACAGATAGTGTATTCTTATACAGGCACAGATAGTGTATTCTTATACAGGCACAGATTAGTGTATAGGCACAGATAGTGTATTCTTATACAGGGACAGATAGTGTATTCTTATACAGGCACAGATAGTGTATTCTTATACAGGCACAGATAGTGTATTCTTATACAGGCACAGATAGTGTATTCTTATACAGGCACAGATAGTGTATTCTTATACAGGCACAGATAGTGTATTCTTATACAGGCACAGATAGTGTATTCTTATACAGGCACAGATAGTGTATTCTTATACAGGCATAGATAGTGTATTCTTATACAGGCATAGATAGTGTATTCTTATACAGGCACATAGAGTGTATTCTTATACAGGCACAGATAGTGTATAGGCACAGATAGTGTATTCTTATACAGGCACAGAGAGTGTATTCTTATACAGGCACAGATAGTGTATAGGCACAGATAGTGTATTCTTATACAGGCACAGAGAGTGTATTCTTATACAGGCATAGATAGTGTATTCATATACAGGCACAGATAGTGTATTCTTATACAGGCACAGATAGTGTATAGGCACAGATTAGTGTATTCTTATACAGGCACAGATAGTGTATTCTTATACAGGCATAGATAGTGTATTCATATACAGGCACAGATAGTGTATTCTTATACAGGCACAGATAGTGTATTCTTATACAGGCACAGATTAGTGTATTCTTATACAGGCACAGATAGTGTATTCTTATACAGGCACAGATAGTGTATTCTTATACAGGCACAGAGAGTGTGTTCTTATACAGGCACAGATAGTGTATAGGCACAGATAGTGTATTCTTATACAGGCACAGAGAGTGTATTCTTATACAGGCACAGATAGTGTATAGGCACAGATTAGTGTATTCTTATACAGGCACAGATAGTGTATTCTTATACAGGCACAGAGAGTGTATTCTTATACAGGCACAGATAGTGTATTCTTATACAGGCACAGATAGTGTATTCTTATACAGGCACAGATAGTGTATTCTTATACAGGCACAGATAGTGTATAGGCACAGAGAGTGTATTCTTATACAGGCACAAATAGTGTATTCATATACAGGCACAGATAGTGTATTCTTATACAGGCACAGATAGTGTATTCTTATACAGGCACAGAGAGTGTATTCTTATACAGGCACAGATAGTGTATAGGCACAGATAGTGTATTCTTATACAGGCACAGAGAGTGTATTCTTATACAGGCACAGATAGTGTATTCTTATACAGGCATAGATAGTGTATTCATATACAGGCACAGATAGTGTATTCTTATACAGGCACAGATAGTGTATTCTTATACAGGCACAAATTAGTATATTCTTATACAGGCACAGATAGTGTATTCTTATACAGGCACAGATAGTGTATTCTTATACAGGCACAAATTAGTATATTCTTATACTGGCACATACAGTGTATTCTTATACAGGCACAGATAGTGTATTCTTATACAGGCACAGATAGTGTATAGGCACAGAGAGTGTATTCTTATACAGGCACAGAGAGTGTATTCATATACAGGCACAGATAGTGTATTCTTATACTGGCACATACAGTGTATTCTTATACAGGCACAGATAGTGTATTCTTATACAGGCACAGATAGTGTATTCTTATACAGGCACAGATTAGTGTATTCTTATACAGGCACAGATAGTGTATTCTTATACAGGCACAGATAGTGTATTCTTATACAGGCACAGATAGTGTATTCTTATACAGGCACAGATTAGTGTATTCTTATACAGGCACAGATAGTGTATTCTTATACAGGCACAGATAGTGTATTCTTATACAGGCACAGATAGTGTATTCTTATACAGGCACAGATAGTGTATTCTTATACAGGCACAGATAGTGCATTCTTATACAGGTACAGATAGTGTATTCTTATACAGGCACAGATAGTGCATTCTTATACAGGTACAGATAGTGTATTCTTATACAGGCACAGATAATGTATTCTTAGGCACAGATAGTGTATTCATATACAGGCACAGATAGTGTATAGGCACAGATAGTGTATTCTTATACAGGCACAGTTAGTGTATTCTTATACAGGCACAGATAGTGTATTCTTATACAGGTACAGATAGTGTATTCTTATACAGGCACAGATAGTGTATTCTTATACAGGCACAGATAGTGTATTCTTATACAGGCACAGATTAGTGTATTCTTATACAGGCACAGATAGTGTATAGGCACAGAGAGTGTATTCTTATACAGGCATAGATAGTGTATTCATATACAGGCACAGATAGTGTATTCTTATACTGGCACATACAGTGTATTCTTATACAGGCACAGATAGTGTATAGGCACAGATAGTGTATTCTTATACAGGCACAGAGAGTGTATTCTTATACAGGCACAGATAGTGTATAGGCACAGATATTGTATTCTTATACAGGCACAGAGAGTGTATTCTTATACAGGCACAGATAGTGTATAAGCACAGATAGTGCATTCATATACAGGCACAGATAGTGTATTCTTATACAGGCACAGAGAGTGTATTCTTATACAGGCACAGAGAGTGTATTCTTATACAGGCACAGAGAGTGTATTCTTATACAGGCACAGAGAGTGTATTCTTATACAGGCACAGATAGTGTATTCTTATACAGGCACAGATAGTGTATTCTTATACAGGCACAGATAGTGTATTCTTATACAGGCACAGATAGTGTATAGGCACAGAGAGTGTATTCTTATACAGGCACAAATAGTGTATTCATATACAGGCACAGATAGTGTATTCTTATACAGGCACAGATAGTGTATAGGCACAGATAGTGTATTCTTATACAGGCACAGAGAGTGTATTCTTATACAGGCACAGATAGTGTATTCTTATACAGGCACAGAGAGTGTATTCTTATACAGGCACAGATAGTGTATAGGCACAGATAGTGTATTCTTATACAGGCACAGAGAGTGTATTCTTATACAGGCACAGATAGTGTATTCTTATACAGGCATAGATAGTGTATTCATATACAGGCACAGATAGTGTATTCTTATACAGGCACAGATAGTGTATTCTTATACAGGCACAAATTAGTATATTCTTATACAGGCACAGATAGTGTATTCTTATACAGGCACAGATAGTGTATTCTTATACAGGCACAAATTAGTATATTCTTATACTGGCACATACAGTGTATTCTTATACAGGCACAGATAGTGTATTCTTATACAGGCACAGATAGTGTATAGGCACAGAGAGTGTATTCTTATACAGGCACAGAGAGTGTATTCATATACAGGCACAGATAGTGTATTCTTATACTGGCACATACAGTGTATTCTTATACAGGCACAGATAGTGTATTCTTATACAGGCACAGATTAGTGTATTCTTATACAGGCACAGATAGTGTATTCTTATACAGGCACAGATAGTGTATTCTTATACAGGCACAGATAGTGTATTCTTATACAGGCACAGATTAGTGTATTCTTATACAGGCACAGATAGTGTATTCTTATACAGGCACAGATAGTGTATTCTTATACAGGCACAGATAGTGTATTCTTATACAGGCACAGATAGTGTATTCTTATACAGGCACAGATAGTGCATTCTTATACAGGTACAGATAGTGTATTCTTATACAGGCACAGATAGTGCATTCTTATACAGGTACAGATAGTGTATTCTTATACAGGCACAGATAGTGTATTCTTATACAGGCACAGATAGTGTATTCATATACAGGCACAGATAGTGTATAGGCACAGATAGTGTATTCTTATACAGGCACAGTTAGTGTATTCTTATACAGGCACAGATAGTGTATTCTTATACAGGTACAGATAGTGTATTCTTATACAGGCACAGACAGTGTATTCTTATACAGGCACAGATAGTGTATTCTTATACAGGCACAGATTAGTGTATTCTTATACAGGCACAGATAGTGTATAGGCACAGAGAGTGTATTCTTATACAGGCATAGATAGTGTATTCATATACAGGCACAGATAGTGTATTCTTATACTGGCACATACAGTGTATTCTTATACAGGCACAGATAGTGTATTCTTATACAGGCACAGATAGTGTATTCTTATACAGGCACAGATTAGTGTATTCTTATACAGGCACAGATTAGTGTATTCTTATACAGGCACAGATAGTGTATTCTTATACAGGCACAGATAGTGTATTCTTATACAGGCACAGATAGTGTATAGGCACATATAGTGTATTCTTATACAGGCACAGATAGTGTATTCTTATACAGGCACAGATTAGTGTATTCTTATACAGGCACAGATAGTGTATAGGCACAGATAGTGTATTCTTATACAGGCATAGATAGTGTATTCTTATACAGGCATAGATAGTGTATTCTTATACAGGCACAGATAGTGTATAGGCACATACAGTGTATTCTTATACAGGCACAGATAGTGTATTCTTATACAGGCACAGATAGTGTATTCTTATACAGGCACAGATAGTGTATAGGCACAGATAGTGTATTCTTATACAGGCACAGATAGTGTATTCTTATACAGGCACAGATAGTGTATTCTTATACAGGCACAGATAGTGTATAGGCACAGATAGTGTATTCTTATACAGGCACAGATAGTGTATTCTTATACAGGCACAGATAGTGTATTCTTATACAGGCACAGATAGTGTATTCTTATACAGGCACAGATAGTGTATTCTTATACAGGCACAGATAGTGTATTCTTATACAGGGACATACAGTGTATTCTTATACAGGCACAGATAGTGTATTCTTATACAGGCACATACAGTGTATTCTTATACAGGCACAGATAGTGTATTCTTATACAGGCACAGATAGTGTATTCTTATACAGGCACAGATAGTGTATTCTTATACAGGCACAGATAGTGTATTCTTATACAGGCACATACAGTGTATTCTTATACAGGCACAGATTAGTGTATTCTTATACAGGCACAGATTAGTGTATAGGCACAGATAGTGTATTCTTATACAGGCACAGATAGTGTATAGGCACAGATAGTGTATTCTTATACAGGCACAGATAGTGTATAGGCACAGATTAGTGTATTCTTATACAGGCACAGATAGTGTATTCTTATACAGGCACAGATAGTGTATAGGCACAGATAGTGTATTCTTATACAGGCATAGATAGTGTATTCGTATACAGGCACAGATAGTGTATTCTTATACAGGCACAGATAGTGTATTCTTATACAGGCACAGATAGTGTATAGGCACAGATAGTGTATTCTTATACAGGCACAGATTAGTGTATTCTTATACAGGCACAGATAGTGTATTCTTATACAGGTACAGATAGTGTATTCTTATACAGGCACAGATAGTGTATTCTTATACAGGCACAGATAGTGTATTCTTATACAGGCACAGATAGTGTATTCTTATACAGGCACAGATAGTGTATTCTTATACAGGCACAGATAGTGTATTCTTATACAGGCACAGATGATGTATAGGCACAGATAGTGTATTCTTATACAGGCACAGACAGTGTATTCTTATACAGGCACAGAGAGTGTATTCTTATACAGGCACATATAGTGTATTCTTATACAGGCACAGATAGTGTATTCTTATACAGGCACAGATAGTGTATTCTTATACAGGCACAGATAGTGTATTCTTATACAGGCACAGATGATGTATAGGCACAGATAGTGTATTCTTATACAGGCACAGAGAGTGTATTCTTATACAGGCATAGATTAGTGTATTCTTATACAGGCACAGATAGTGTATAGGCACAGATAGTGTATTCTTATACAGGCACAGATAGTGTATTCTTATACAGGCACAGATAGTGTATTCTTATACAGGCACAGATAGTGTATTCTTATACAGGCACATACAGTGTATTCTTATGCAGGCACAGATAGTGTATTCTTATACAGGCACAGATAGTGTATTCTTATACAGGCACAGAGAGTGTATTCTTATACAGGCATAGATAGTGTATAGGCACAGATAGTGTATTCTTATACAGGCACAGATAGTGTATTCTTATACAGACACAGAGAGTGTATTCTTATACAGGCATAGATAGTGTATTCTTATACAGGCACAGATAGTGTATTCTTATACAGGCACAGATAGTGTATTCTTATACAGGCACAGATAGTGTATTCTTATACAGGCACAGATAGTGTATAGGCACAGATAGTGTATTCTTATACAGGCACAGATAGTGTATTCTTATACAGGCACAGATAGTGTATAGGCACAGATAGTGTATTCTTATACAGGCACAGAGAGTGTATTCTTATACAGGCACAGAGAGTGTATTCTTATACAGGCACAGAGAGTGTATTCTTATACAGGCACAGATAGTGTATTCTTATACAGGCACAGATAGTGTATTCTCATACAGGCACAGATAGTGTATAGGCACAGATAGTGTATTCTTATACAGGCACAGATAGTGTATTCTTATACAGGCACAGATTAGTATATTCTTATACAGGCACAGATAGTGTATTCTTATACAGGCACAGATAGTGTATTCTTATACAGGCACAGATAGTGTATTCATATACAGGCACAGATAGTGTATTCTTATACAGGCACAGATTAGTGTATTCTTATACAGGCACAGATAGTGTATTCTTATACAGGGACAGATAGTGTATTCTTATACAGGGACAGATAGTGTATTCTTATACAGGCACAGATTAGTGTATAGGCACAGATAGTGTATTCTTATACAGGGACAGATATTGTATTCTTATACAGGGACAGATAGTGTATTCTTCTACAGGCACAGATAGTGTATTCTTATACAGGCACAGATAGTGTATTCTTATACAGGCACAGATAGTGTATTCTTATACAGGCACAGATAGTGTATTCTTATACAGGCACAGATAGTGTATTCTTATACAGGCACAGATAGTGTATTCTTATACAGGCACAGATAGTGTATTCTTATACAGGCATAGATAGTGTATTCTTATACAGGCATAGATAGTGTATTCTTATACAGGCACATAGAGTGTATTCTTATACAGGCACAGATAGTGTATAGGCACAGATAGTGTATTCTTATACAGGCACAGAGAGTGTATTCTTATACAGGCATAGATAGTGTATTCATATACAGGCACAGATAGTGTATAGGCACAAATTAGTGTATTCTTATACAGGCACAGATAGTGTATTCTTATACAGGCACAGAGAGTGTATTCTTATACAGGCATAGATAGTGTATTCATATACAGGCACAGATAGTGTATTCTTATACAGGCACAGATAGTGTATTCTTATACAGGCACAGAGTAGTGTATTCTTATACAGGCACAGATAGTGTATTCTTATACAGGCACAGATAGTGTATTCTTATACAGGCACAGAGAGTGTGTTCTTATACAGGCACAGATAGTGTATAGGCACAGATATAGTATTCTTATACAGGCACAGAGAGTGTATTCTTATACAGGCACAGATAGTGTATAAGCACAGATAGTGCATTCATATACAGGCACAGATAGTGTATTCTTATACAGGCACAGAGAGTGTATTCTTATACATTCACAGATAGTGTATTCTTATACAGGCACAGAGAGTGTATTCTTATACAGGCACAGATAGTGTATTCTTATACAGGCACAGATTAGTGTATTCTTATACAGGCACAGATAGTGTATAGGCACAGAGAGTGTATTCTTATACAGGCACAGAGAGTGTATTCTTATACAGGCACAGATAGTGTATTCTTATACAGGCACAGATAGTGTATTCTTATACAGGCACAGAGAGTGTATTCTTATACAGGCATAGATAGTGTATTCTTATACAGGCACAGATAGTGTATTCTTATACAGGCACAGATAGTGTATTCATATACAGGCACAGATAGTGTATTCTTATACAGGCACAGATAGTGTATTCTTATACAGGCACAGATAGTGTATAGGCACAGAGAGTGTATTCTTATACAGGCACAAATAGTGTATTCATATACAGGCACAGATAGTGTATTCTTATACAGGCACAGATAGTGTATTCTTATACAGGCACAGATAGTGTATAGGCACAGATAGTGTATTCTTATACAGGCACAGAGAGTGTATTCTTATACAGGCACAGATAGTGTATACTATAGGCACAGATAGTGTATTCTTATACAGGCACAGAGAGTGTATTCTTATACAGGCACAGAGAGTGTATTCTTATACTGGGATAGATAGTGTATTCTTATACAGGCACAGATAGTGTATTCTTATACAGGCACAAATTAGTATATTCTTATACTGGCACATACAGTGTATTCTTATACAGGCACAGATAGTGTATTCTTATACAGACACAGATAGTGTATTCTTATACAGGCACAGATAGTGTATAGGCACAGATAGTGTATTCTTATACAGGCACAGATAGTGTATTCTTATACAGGCACAGATAGTGTATTCTTATACAGGCACAGAGAGTGTATTCTTATACAGGCACAGATAGTGTATTCTTATACAGGCACAGAGAGTGTATTCTTATACAGGCACAGAGAGGGTATTCTTATACAGGCACAGATAGTGTATTCTTATACAGGCATAGATAGTGTATTCTTATACAGGCACAGATAGTGTATTCTCATACAGGCACAGATAGTGTATTCTTATACAGGCACAGATAGTGTATAGGCACAGATAGTGTATTCTTATACAGGCACAGATAGTGTATTCTTATACAGGCACAGATTAGTATATTCTTATACAGGCACAGATAGTGTATTCTTATACAGGCACAGATAGTGTATTCTTATACAGGCACAGATAGTGTATTCATATACAGGCACAGATAGTGTATTCTTATACAGGCACAGATAGTGTATTCTTATACAGGCACAGATTAGTGTATTCTTATACAGGCACAGATTAGTGTATTCTTATACAGGCACAGATAGTGTATTCTTATACAGGGACAGAGTGTATTCTTATACAGGGACAGATAGTGTATTCTTATACAGGCACAGATTAGTGTATAGGCACAGATAGTGTATTCTTATACAGGGACAGATATTGTATTCTTATACAGGGACAGATAGTGTATTCTTATACAGGCACAGATAGTGTATTCTTATACAGGCACAGATAGTGTATTCTTATACAGGCACAGATAGTGTATTCTTATACAGGCACAGATAGTGTATTCTTATACAGGCACAGATAGTGTATTCTTATACAGGCACAGATAGTGTATTCTTATACAGGCATAGATAGTGTATTCTTATACAGGCATAGATAGTGTATTCTTATACAGGCACAGATAGTGTATTCTTATACAGGCACAGATAGTGTATTCTTATACAGGCACAGATAGTGTATTCTTATACAGGCATAGATAGTGTATTCTTATACAGGCACAGATAGTGTATTCTTATACAGGCATAGATAGTGTATTCTTATACAGGCACATAGAGTGTATTCTTATACAGGCACAGATAGTGTATAGGCACAGATAGTGTATTCTTATACAGGCACAGAGAGTGTATTCTTATACAGGCATAGATAGTGTATTCATATACAGGCACAGATAGTGTATAGGCACAGATTAGTGTATTCTTATACAGGCACAGATAGTGTATTCTTATACAGGCATAGATAGTGTATTCATATACAGGCACAGATAGTGTATAGGCACAGATTAGTGTATTCTTATACAGGCACAGATTAGTGTATTCTTATACAGGCACAGATAGTGTATTCTTATACAGGGACAGATAGTGTATTCTTATACAGGCACAGATTAGTGTATAGGCACAGATAGTGTATTCTTATACAGGGACAGATAGTGTATTCTTATACAGGGACAGATAGTGTATTCTTATACAGGCACAGATAGTGTATTCTTATACAGGCACAGATAGTGTATTCTTATACAGGCACAGATAGTGTATTCTTATACAGGCACATATAGTGTATTCTTATACAGGCACAGATAGTGTATTCTTATACAGGCACAGATAGTGTATTCTTATACAGGCACAGATAGTGTATTCTTATACAGGCACAGATAGTGTATTCTTATACCGGCATAGATAGTGTATTCTTATACAGGCATAGATAGTGTATTCTTATACAGGCATAGATAGTGTATTCTTATACAGGCACATAGAGTGTATTCTTATACAGGCACAGATAGTGTATAGGCACAGATAGTGTATTCTTATACAGGCACAGAGAGTGTATTCTTATACAGGCACAGATAGTGTATAGGCACAGATAGTGTATTCTTATACAGGCACAGAGAGTGTATTCTTATACAGGCATAGATAGTGTATTCATATACAGGCACAGATAGTGTATTCTTATACAGGCACAGATAGTGTATAGGCACAGATTAGTGTATTCTTATACAGGCACAGATAGTGTATTCTTATACAGGCACAGAGAGTGTATTCTTATACAGGCATAGATAGTGTATTCTTATACAGGCACAGATTAGTGTATTCTTATACAGGCACAGATAGTGTATTCTTATACAGGCACAGATAGTGTATAGGCACAGATAGTGTATTCTTATACAGGCACAGAGAGTGTATTCTTATACAGGCACAGATAGTGTATACTATAGGCACAGATAGTGTATTCTTATACAGGCACAGAGAGTGTATTCTTATACAGGCACAGAGAGTGTATTCTTATACAGGCATAGATAGTGTATTCATATACAGGCACAGATAGTGTATTCTTATACAGGCACAGATAGTGTATTCTTATACAGGCACAAATTAGTATATTCTTATACTGGCACATACAGTGTATTCTTATACAGGCACAGATAGTGTATTCTTATACAGACACAGATAGTGTATTCTTATACAGGCACAGATAGTGTATAGGCACAGATAGTGTATTCTTATACAGGCACAGATAGTGTATTCTTATACAGGCACAGATAGTGTATAGGCACAGATAGTGTATTCTTATACAGGCACAGAGAGTGTATTCTTATACAGGCACAGAGAGTGTATTCTTATACAGGCACAGAGAGTGTATTCTTATACAGGCACAGAGAGTGTATTCTTATACAGGCACAGAGAGTGTATTCTTATACAGGCACAGAGAGTGTATTCTTATACAGGCATAGATAGTGTATTCATATACAGGCACAGATAGTGTATTCTTATACAGGCACAGATAGTGTATTCTCATACAGGCACAGATAGTGTATTCTTATACAGGCACAGATAGTGTATAGGCACAGATAGTGTATTCTTATACAGGCACAGATAGTGTATTCTTATACAGGCACAGATTAGTATATTCTTATACAGGCACAGATAGTGTATTCTTATACAGGCACAGATAGTGTTTTCTTATACAGGCACAGATAGTGTATTCATATACAGGCACAGATAGTGTATTCTTATACAGGCACAGATAGTGTATTCTTATACAGGCACAGATTAGTGTATTCTTATACAGGCACAGATTAGTGTATTCTTATACAGGCACAGATAGTGTATTCTTATACAGGGACAGATAGTGTATTCTTATACAGGGACAGATAGTGTATTCTTATACAGGCACAGATTAGTGTATAGGCACAGATAGTGTATTCTTATACAGGGACAGATATTGTATTCTTATACAGGGACAGATAGTGTATTCTTCTACAGGCACAGATAGTGTATTCTTATACAGGCACAGATAGTGTATTCTTATACAGGCACAGATAGTGTATTCTTATACAGGCACAGATAGTGTATTCTTATACAGGCACAGATAGTGTATTCTTATACAGGCACAGATAGTGTATTCTTATACAGGCATAGATAGTGTATTCTTGTACAGGCATAGATAGTGTATTCTTATACAGGCACATAGAGTGTATTCTTATACAGGCACAGATAGTGTATTCTTATACAGGCACAGATAGTGTATAGGCACAGATTAGTGTATTCTTATACAGGCACAGATAGTGTATTCTTATACAGGCACAGAGAGTGTATTCTTATACAGGCATAGATAGTGTATTCTTATACAGGCACAGATTAGTGTATTCTTATACAGGCACAGATAGTGTATTCTTATACAGGCACAGATAGTGTATAGGCACAGATAGTGTATTCTTATACAGGCACAGAGAGTGTATTCTTATACAGGCACAGATAGTGTATACTATAGGCACAGATAGTGTATTCTTATACAGGCACAGAGAGTGTATTCTTATACAGGCACAGAGAGTGTATTCTTATACAGGCATAGATAGTGTATTCATATACAGGCACAGATAGTGTATTCTTATACAGGCACAGATAGTGTATTCTTATACAGGCACAAATTAGTATATTCTTATACTGGCACATACAGTGTATTCTTATACAGGCACAGATAGTGTATTCTTATACAGACACAGATAGTGTATTCTTATACAGGCACAGATAGTGTATAGGCACAGATAGTGTATTCTTATACAGGCACAGATAGTGTATTCTTATACAGGCACAGATAGTGTATAGGCACAGATAGTGTATTCTTATACAGGCACAGAGAGTGTATTCTTATACAGGCACAGAGAGTGTATTCTTATACAGGCACAGAGAGTGTATTCTTATACAGGCACAGAGAGTGTATTCTTATACAGGCACAGAGAGTGTATTCTTATACAGGCACAGAGAGTGTATTCTTATACAGGCATAGATAGTGTATTCATATACAGGCACAGATAGTGTATTCTTATACAGGCACAGATAGTGTATTCTCATACAGGCACAGATAGTGTATTCTTATACAGGCACAGATAGTGTATAGGCACAGATAGTGTATTCTTATACAGGCACAGATAGTGTATTCTTATACAGGCACAGATTAGTATATTCTTATACAGGCACAGATAGTGTATTCTTATACAGGCACAGATAGTGTTTTCTTATACAGGCACAGATAGTGTATTCATATACAGGCACAGATAGTGTATTCTTATACAGGCACAGATAGTGTATTCTTATACAGGCACAGATTAGTGTATTCTTATACAGGCACAGATTAGTGTATTCTTATACAGGCACAGATAGTGTATTCTTATACAGGGACAGATAGTGTATTCTTATACAGGGACAGATAGTGTATTCTTATACAGGCACAGATTAGTGTATAGGCACAGATAGTGTATTCTTATACAGGGACAGATATTGTATTCTTATACAGGGACAGATAGTGTATTCTTCTACAGGCACAGATAGTGTATTCTTATACAGGCACAGATAGTGTATTCTTATACAGGCACAGATAGTGTATTCTTATACAGGCACAGATAGTGTATTCTTATACAGGCACAGATAGTGTATTCTTATACAGGCACAGATAGTGTATTCTTATACAGGCACAGATAGTGTATTCTTATACAGGCATAGATAGTGTATTCTTATACAGGCACATAGAGTGTATTCTTATACAGGCACAGATAGTGTATAGGCACAGATAGTGTATTCTTATACAGGCACAGAGAGTGTATTCTTATACAGGCATAGATAGTGTATTCATATACAGGCACAGATAGTGTATAGGCACAGATTAGTGTATTCTTATACAGGCACAGATAGTGTATTCTTATACAGGCACAGATTAGTGTATTCTTATACAGGCACAGATTAGTGTATTCTTATACAGGCACAGATAGTGTATTCTTATACAGGGACAGATAGTGTATTCTTATACAGGCACAGATTAGTGTATAGGCACAGATAGTGTATTCTTATACAGGGACAGATAGTGTATTCTTATACAGGGACAGATAGTGTATTCTTATACAGGCACAGATAGTGTATTCTTATACAGGCACAGATAGTGTATTCTTATACAGGCACAGATAGTGTATTCTTATACAGGCACAGATAGTGTATTCTTATACAGGCACAGATAGTGTATTCTTATACAGGCACAGATAGTGTATTCTTATACAGGCACAGATAGTGTATTCTTATACAGGCATAGATAGTGTATTCTTATACAGGCATAGATAGTGTATTCTTATACAGGCATAGATAGTGTATTCTTATACAGGCACATAGAGTGTATTCTTATACAGGCACAGATAGTGTATAGGCACAGATAGTGTATTCTTATACAGGCACAGAGAGTGTATTCTTATACAGGCACAGATAGTGTATAGGCACAGATAGTGTATTCTTATACAGGCACAGAGAGTGTATTCTTATACAGGCATAGATAGTGTATTCATATACAGGCACAGATAGTGTATTCTTATACAGGCACAGATAGAGTATAGGCACAGATTAGTGTATTCTTATACAGGCACAGATAGTGTATTCTTATACAGGCACAGAGAGTGTATTCTTATACAGGCATAGATAGTGTATTCATATACAGGCACAGATAGTGTATTCTTATACAGGCACAGATAGTGTATTCTTATACAGGCACAGATTAGTGTATTCTTATACAGGCACAGATAGTGTATTCTTATACAGGCACAGATAGTGTATTCTTATACAGGCACAGAGAGTGTGTTCTTATACAGGCACAGATAGTGTATAGGCACAGATAGTGTATTCTTATACAGGCACAGAGAGTGTATTCTTATACAGGCACAGATAGTGTATTCTTATACAGGCACAGATAGTGTATTCTTATACAGGCACAGATAGTGCATTCATATACAGGCACAGATAGTGTATTCTTATACAGGCACAGAGAGTGTATTCTTATACAGGCACAGATAGTGTATTCTTATACAGGCACAGAGAGTGTATTCTTATACAGGCACAGATAGTGTATTCATATACAGGCACAGATAGTGTATTCTTATACAGGCACAGATAGTGTATTCTTATACAGGCACAGATAGTGTATTCTTATACAGGCACAGATAGTGTATAGGCACAGAGAGTGTATTCTTATACAGGCACAAATAGTGTATTCATATACAGGCACAGATAGTGTATTCTTATACAGGCACAGATAGTGTATAGGCACAGATAGTGTATTCTTATACAGGCACAGAGAGTGTATTCTTATACAGGCACAGATAGTGTATTCTTATACAGGCACAGATAGTGTATTCTTATACAGGCACAGAGAGTGTATTCTTATACAGGCACAGAGAGTGTATTCTTATACAGGCATAGATAGTGTATTCATATACAGGCACAGATAGTGTATTCTTATACAGGCACAGATAGTGTATTCTTATACAGGCACAAATTAGTATATTCTTATACAGGCACAGATAGTGTATTCTTATACAGGCACAGATAGTGTATTCTTATACAGGCACAAATTAGTATATTCTTATACTGGCACATACAGTGTATTCTTATACAGGCACAGATAGTGTATTCTTATACAGGCACAGATAGTGTATAGGCACAGAGAGTGTATTCTTATACAGGCACAGATAGTGTATTCATATACAGGCACAGATAGTGTATTCTTATACTGGCACATACAGTGTATTCTTATACAGGCACAGATAGTGTATTCTTATACAGGCACAGATAGTGTATTCTTATACAGGCACAGATAGTGTATTCTTATACAGTCACAGATAGTGTATTCTTATACAGGCACAGATTAGTGTATTCTTATACAGGCACAGATAGTGTATTCTTATACAGGCACAGATAGTGTATTCTTATACAGGCACAGATAGTGTATTCTTATACAGGCACAGATAGTGTATTCTTATACAGGCACAGATAGTGCATTCTTATACAGGCACAGATAGTGTATTCTTATACAGGGACAGATAGTGTATTCTTATACAGGCACAGATTAGTGTATAGGCACAGATAGTGTATTCTTATACAGGGACAGATAGTGTATTCTTATACAGGGACAGATAGTGTATTCTTATACAGGCACAGATAGTGTATTCTTATACAGGCACAGATAGTGTATTCTTATACAGGCACAGATAGTGTATTCTTATACAGGCACAGATAGTGTATTCTTATACAGGCACAGATAGTGTATTCTTATACAGGCACAGATAGTGTATTCTTATACAGGCACAGATAGTGTATTCTTATACAGGCATAGATAGTGTATTCTTATACAGGCATAGATAGTGTATTCTTATACAGGCATAGATAGTGTATTCTTATACAGGCACATAGAGTGTATTCTTATACAGGCACAGATAGTGTATAGGCACAGATAGTGTATTCTTATACAGGCACAGAGAGTGTATTCTTATACAGGCACAGATAGTGTATAGGCACAGATAGTGTATTCTTATACAGGCACAGAGAGTGTATTCTTATACAGGCATAGATAGTGTATTCATATACAGGCACAGATAGTGTATTCTTATACAGGCACAGATAGAGTATAGGCACAGATTAGTGTATTCTTATACAGGCACAGATAGTGTATTCTTATACAGGCACAGAGAGTGTATTCTTATACAGGCATAGATAGTGTATTCATATACAGGCACAGATAGTGTATTCTTATACAGGCACAGATAGTGTATTCTTATACAGGCACAGATTAGTGTATTCTTATACAGGCACAGATAGTGTATTCTTATACAGGCACAGATAGTGTATTCTTATACAGGCACAGAGAGTGTGTTCTTATACAGGCACAGATAGTGTATAGGCACAGATAGTGTATTCTTATACAGGCACAGAGAGTGTATTCTTATACAGGCACAGATAGTGTATAAGCACAGATAGTGCATTCATATACAGGCACAGATAGTGTATTCTTATACAGGCACAGAGAGTGTATTCTTATACAGGCACAGATAGTGTATTCTTATACAGGCACAGAGAGTGTATTCTTATACAGGCACAGATAGTGTATTCATATACAGGCACAGATAGTGTATTCTTATACAGGCACAGATAGTGTATTCTTATACAGGCACAGATAGTGTATTCTTATACAGGCACAGATAGTGTATAGGCACAGAGAGTGTATTCTTATACAGGCACAAATAGTGTATTCATATACAGGCACAGATAGTGTATTCTTATACAGGCACAGATAGTGTATAGGCACAGATAGTGTATTCTTATACAGGCACAGAGAGTGTATTCTTATACAGGCACAGATAGTGTATTCTTATACAGGCACAGATAGTGTATTCTTATACAGGCACAGAGAGTGTATTCTTATACAGGCACAGAGAGTGTATTCTTATACAGGCATAGATAGTGTATTCATATACAGGCACAGATAGTGTATTCTTATACAGGCACAGATAGTGTATTCTTATACAGGCACAAATTAGTATATTCTTATACAGGCACAGATAGTGTATTCTTATACAGGCACAGATAGTGTATTCTTATACAGGCACAAATTAGTATATTCTTATACTGGCACATACAGTGTATTCTTATACAGGCACAGATAGTGTATTCTTATACAGGCACAGATAGTGTATAGGCACAGAGAGTGTATTCTTATACAGGCACAGATAGTGTATTCATATACAGGCACAGATAGTGTATTCTTATACTGGCACATACAGTGTATTCTTATACAGGCACAGATAGTGTATTCTTATACAGGCACAGATAGTGTATTCTTATACAGGCACAGATAGTGTATTCTTATACAGTCACAGATAGTGTATTCTTATACAGGCACAGATTAGTGTATTCTTATACAGGCACAGATAGTGTATTCTTATACAGGCACAGATAGTGTATTCTTATACAGGCACAGATAGTGTATTCTTATACAGGCACAGATAGTGTATTCTTATACAGGCACAGATAGTGCATTCTTATACAGGTACAGATAGTGTATTCTTATACAGGCACAGATAGTGCATTCTTATACAGGTACAGATAGTGTATTCTTATACAGGCACAGATAGTGTATTCTTATACAGGCACAGATAGTGTATTCATATACAGGCACAGATAGTGTATAGGCACAGATAGTGTATTCTTATACAGGCACAGATAGTGTATAGGCACAGAGAGTGTATTCTTATACAGGCACAAATAGTGTATTCATATACAGGCACAGATAGTGTATTCTTATACAGGCACAGATAGTGTATAGGCACAGATAGTGTATTCTTATACAGGCACAGAGAGTGTATTCTTATACAGGCACAGATAGTGTATTCTTATACAGGCACAGATAGTGTATTCTTATACAGGCACAGAGAGTGTATTCTTATACAGGCACAGAGAGTGTATTCTTATACAGGCATAGATAGTGTATTCATATACAGGCACAGATAGTGTATTCTTATACAGGCACAGATAGTGTATTCTTATACAGGCACAAATTAGTATATTCTTATACAGGCACAGATAGTGTATTCTTATACAGGCACAGATAGTGTATTCTTATACAGGCACAAATTAGTATATTCTTATACTGGCACATACAGTGTATTCTTATACAGGCACAGATAGTGTATTCTTATACAGGCACAGATAGTGTATAGGCACAGAGAGTGTATTCTTATACAGGCACAGATAGTGTATTCATATACAGGCACAGATAGTGTATTCTTATACTGGCACATACAGTGTATTCTTATACAGGCACAGATAGTGTATTCTTATACAGGCACAGATAGTGTATTCTTATACAGGCACAGATTAGTGTATTCTTATACAGGCACAGATAGTGTATTCTTATACAGGCACAGATAGTGTATTCTTATACAGGCACAGATAGTGTATTCTTATACAGTCACAGATAGTGTATTCTTATACAGGCACAGATTAGTGTATTCTTATACAGGCACAGATAGTGTATTCTTATACAGGCACAGATAGTGTATTCTTATACAGGCACAGATAGTGTATTCTTATACAGGCACAGATAGTGTATTCTTATACAGGCACAGATAGTGCATTCTTATACAGGTACAGATAGTGTATTCTTATACAGGCACAGTTAGTGTATTCTTATACAGGCACAGATAGTGTATTCTTATACAGGTACAGATAGTGTATTATTATACAGGCACAGATAGTGTATTCTTATACAGGCACAGATAGTGTATAGGCACAGATAGTGTATTCTTATACAGGCACAGATTAGTGTATTCTTATACAGGCACAGATAGTGTATTCTTATACAGGTACAGATAGTGTATTCTTATACAGGTACAGATAGTGTATTCTTATACAGGCACAGATAGTGTATAGGCACAGATAGTGTATTCTTATACAGGCACAGATTAGTGTATTCTTATACAGGCACAGATAGTGTATAGGCACAGATAGTGTATTCTTATACAGGCATAGATAGTGTATTCATATACAGGCACAGATAGTGTATTCTTATACTGGCACATACAGTGTATTCTTATACAGGCACAGATAGTGTATTCTTATACAGGCACAGATAGTGTATTCTTATACAGGCACAGATTAGTGTATTCTTATACAGGCACAGATTAGTGTATTCTTATACAGGCACAGATAGTGTATTCTTATACAGGCACAGATAGTGTATTCTTATACAGGCACAGATAGTGTATTCTTATACAGGCACAGATAGTGTATTCTTATACAGGCACAGATAGTGTATTCTTATACAGGCACAGATTAGTGTATTCTTATACAGGCACAGATTAGTGTATTCTTATACAGGCACAGATAGTGTATAGGCACAGATAGTGTATTCTTATACAGGCATAGATAGTGTATTCTTATACAGGCACAGATAGTGTATTCTTATACAGGCACAGATAGTGTATTCTTATACAGGCACAGATAGTGTATTCTTATACAGGCACAGATAGTGTATAGGCACAGATAGTGTATTCTTATACAGGCACAGATAGTGTATTCTTATACAGGCACAGATAGTGTATTCTTATACAGGCACAGATAGTGTATAGGCACAGATAGTGTATTCTTATACAGGCACAGATAGTGTATTCTTATACAGGCACAGATAGTGTATTCTTATACAGGCACAGATAGTGTATTCTTATACAGGCACAGATAGTGTATTCTTATACAGGCACAGATAGTGTATTCTTATACAGGGACATACAGTGTATTCTTATACAGGCACAGATAGTGTATTCTTATACAGGCACATACAGTGTATTCTTATACAGGCACAGATAGTGTATTCTTATACAGGCACAGATAGTGTATTCTTATACAGGCACAGATAGTGTATTCTTATACAGGCACATACAGTGTATTCTTATACAGGCACAGATTAGTGTATTCTTATACAGGCACAGATTAGTGTATAGGCATAGATAGTGTATTCTTATACAGGCACAGATAGTGTATAGGCACAGATAGTGTATTCTTATACAGGCACAGATAGTGTATAGGCACAGATTAGTGTATTCTTATACAGGCACAGATAGTGTATTCTTATACAGGCACAGATAGTGTATAGGCACAGATAGTGTATTCTTATACAGGCATAGATAGTGTATTCGTATACAGGCACAGATAGTGTATTCTTATACAGGCACAGATAGTGTATTCTTATACAGGCACAGATAGTGTATAGGCACAGATAGTGTATTCTTATACAGGCACAGATTAGTGTATTCTTATACAGGCACAGATAGTGTATTCTTATACAGGTACAGATAGTGTATTCTTATACAGGCACAGATAGTGTATTCTTATACAGGCACAGATAGTGTATTCTTATACAGGCACAGATAGTGTATTCTTATACAGGCACAGATAGTGTATTCTTATACAGGCACAGATAGTGTATTCTTATACAGGCACAGATGATGTATAGGCACAGATAGTGTATTCTTATACAGGCACAGAGAGTGTATTCTTATACAGGCACAGAGAGTGTATTCTTATACAGGCACATATAGTGTATTCTTATACAGGCACAGATAGTGTATTCTTATACAGGCACAGATAGTGTATTCTTATACAGGCACAGATAGTGTATTCTTATACAGGCACAGATGATGTATAGGCACAGATAGTGTATTCTTATACAGGCACAGAGAGTGTATTCTTATACAGGCATAGATTAGTGTATTCTTATACAGGCACAGATAGTGTATAGGCACAGATAGTGTATTCTTATACAGGCATAGATTAGTGTATTCTTATACAGGCACAGATAGTGTATAGGCACAGATAGTGTATTCTTATACAGGCACAGATAGTGTATTCTTATACAGGCACATACAGTGTATTCTTATGCAGGCACAGATAGTGTATTCTTATACAGGCACAGATAGTGTATTCTTATACAGGCACAGAGAGTGTATTCTTATACAGGCATAGATAGTGTATAGGCACAGATAGTGTATTCTTATACAGGCACAGATAGTGTATTCTTATACAGACACAGAGAGTGTATTCTTATACAGGCATAGATAGTGTATTCTTATACAGGCACAGATAGTGTATTCTTATACAGGCACAGATAGTGTATTCTTATACAGGCACAGATAGTGTATTCTTATACAGGCACAGATAGTGTATAGGCACAGATAGTGTATTCTTATACAGGCACAGATAGTGTATTCTTATACAGGCACAGATAGTGTATAGGCACAGATAGTGTATTCTTATACAGGCACAGAGAGTGTATTCTTATACAGGCACAGAGAGTGTATTCTTATACAGGCACAGAGAGTGTATTCTTATACAGGCACAGATAGTGTATTCTTATACAGGCACAGATAGTGTATTCTCATACAGGCACAGATAGTGTATTCTTATACAGGCACAGATAGTGTATAGGCACAGATAGTGTATTCTTATACAGGCACAGATAGTGTATTCTTATACAGGCACAGATTAGTATATTCTTATACAGGCACAGATAGTGTATTCTTATACAGGCACAGATAGTGTATTCATATACAGGCACAGATAGTGTATTCTTATACAGGCACAGATAGTGTATTCTTATACAGGCACAGATTAGTGTATTCTTATACAGGCACAGATTAGTGTATTCTTATACAGGCACAGATAGTGTATTCTTATACAGGGACAGATAGTGTATTCTTATACAGGGACAGATAGTGTATTCTTATACAGGCACAGATTAGTGTATAGGCACAGATAGTGTATTCTTATACAGGGACAGATATTGTATTCTTATACAGGGACAGATAGTGTATTCTTCTACAGGCACAGATAGTGTATTCTTATACAGGCACAGATAGTGTATTCTTATACAGGCACAGATAGTGTATTCTTATACAGGCACAGATAGTGTATTCTTATACAGGCATAGATAGTGTATTCTTATACAGGCATAGATAGTGTATTCTTATACAGGCACATAGAGTGTATTCTTATACAGGCACAGATAGTGTATAGGCACAGATAGTGTATTCTTATACAGGCACAGAGAGTGTATTCTTATACAGGCATAGATAGTGTATTCATATACAGGCACAGATAGTGTATAGGCACAAATTAGTGTATTCTTATACAGGCACAGATAGTGTATTCTTATACTGGCACAGAGAGTGTATTCTTATACAGGCATAGATAGTGTATTCATATACAGGCACAGATAGTGTATTCTTATACAGGCACAGATAGTGTATTCTTATACAGGCACAGAGTAGTGTATTCTTATACAGGCACAGATAGTGTATTCTTATACAGGCACAGATAGTGTATTCTTATACAGGCACAGAGAGTGTGTTCTTATACAGGCACAGATAGTGTATAGGCACAGATATAGTATTCTTATACAGGCACAGAGAGTGTATTCTTATACAGGCACAGAGAGTGTATTCTTATACAGGCACAGAGAGTGTATTCTTATACAGGCACATATAGTGTATTCTTATACAGGCACAGATAGTGTATTCTTATACAGGCACAGATAGTGTATTCTTATACAGGCACAGATAGTGTATTCTTATACAGGCACAGATGATGTATAGGCACAGATAGTGTATTCTTATACAGGCACAGAGAGTGTATTCTTATACAGGCATAGATTAGTGTATTCTTATACAGGCACAGATAGTGTATAGGCACAGATAGTGTATTCTTATACAGGCATAGATTAGTGTATTCTTATACAGGCACAGATAGTGTATAGGCACAGATAGTGTATTCTTATACAGGCACAGATAGTGTATTCTTATACAGGCACATACAGTGTATTCTTATGCAGGCACAGATAGTGTATTCTTATACAGGCACAGATAGTGTATTCTTATACAGGCACAGAGAGTGTATTCTTATACAGGCATAGATAGTGTATAGGCACAGATAGTGTATTCTTATACAGGCACAGATAGTGTATTCTTATACAGACACAGAGAGTGTATTCTTATACAGGCATAGATAGTGTATTCTTATACAGGCACAGATAGTGTATTCTTATACAGGCACAGATAGTGTATTCTTATACAGGCACAGATAGTGTATTCTTATACAGGCACAGATAGTGTATAGGCACAGATAGTGTATTCTTATACAGGCACAGATAGTGTATTCTTATACAGGCACAGATAGTGTATAGGCACAGATAGTGTATTCTTATACAGGCACAGAGAGTGTATTCTTATACAGGCACAGAGAGTGTATTCTTATATAGGCACAGATAGTGTATTCTTATACAGGCACAGATAGTGTATTCTTATACAGGCACAGATAGTGTATAGGCACAGATAGTGTATTCTTATACAGGCACAGAGAGTGTATTCTTATACAGGCACAGATAGTGTATTCTTATACAGGCACAGATAGTGTATTCTTATACAGGCACAGATAGTGTATTCTCATACAGGCACAGATAGTGTATTCTTATACAGGCACAGATAGTGTATAGGCACAGATAGTGTATTCTTATACAGGCACAGATAGTGTATTCTTATACAGGCACAGATTAGTATATTCTTATACAGGCACAGATAGTGTATTCTTATACAGGCACAGATAGTGTATTCATATACAGGCACAGATAGTGTATTCTTATACAGGCACAGATAGTGTATTCTTATACAGGCACAGATTAGTGTATTCTTATACAGGCACAGATTAGTGTATTCTTATACAGGCACAGATAGTGTATTCTTATACAGGGACAGATAGTGTATTCTTATACAGGGACAGATAGTGTATTCTTATACAGGCACAGATTAGTGTATAGGCACAGATAGTGTATTCTTATACAGGGACAGATATTGTATTCTTATACAGGGACAGATAGTGTATTCTTCTACAGGCACAGATAGTGTATTCTTATACAGGCACAGATAGTGTATTCTTATACAGGCACAGATAGTGTATTCTTATACAGGCACAGATAGTGTATTCTTATACAGGCACAGATAGTGTATTCTTATACAGGCACAGATAGTGTATTCTTATACAGGCATAGATAGTGTATTCTTATACAGGCATAGATAGTGTATTCTTATACAGGCACATAGAGTGTATTCTTATACAGGCACAGATAGTGTATAGGCACAGATAGTGTATTCTTATACAGGCACAGAGAGTGTATTCTTATACAGGCATAGATAGTGTATTCATATACAGGCACAGATAGTGTATAGGCACAAATTAGTGTATTCTTATACAGGCACAGATAGTGTATTCTTATACTGGCACAGAGAGTGTATTCTTATACAGGCATAGATAGTGTATTCATATACAGGCACAGATAGTGTATTCTTATACAGGCACAGATAGTGTATTCTTATACAGGCACAGAGTAGTGTATTCTTATACAGGCACAGATAGTGTATTCTTATACAGGCACAGATAGTGTATTCTTATACAGGCACAGAGAGTGTGTTCTTATACAGGCACAGATAGTGTATAGGCACAGATATAGTATTCTTATACAGGCACAGAGAGTGTATTCTTATACAGGCACAGATAGTGTATAGGCACAGATAGTGTATTCTTATACAGGCACAGATAGTGTATAAGCACAGATAGTGCATTCATATACAGGCACAGATAGTGTATTCTTATACAGGCACAGAGAGTGTATTCTTATACAGGCACAGATAGTGTATTCTTATACAGGCACAGAGAGTGTATTCTTCTACAGGCATAGAGTAGTGTATTCTTATACAGGCACAGATAGTGTATTCTTCTACAGGCACAGAGAGTGTATTCTTATACAGGCACAGATTAGTGTATTCTTATACAGGCACAGATAGTGTATAGGCACAGAGAGTGTATTCTTATACAGGCACAGAGAGTGTATTCTTATACAGGCACAGATAGTGTATTCTTATACAGGCACAGATTAGTGTATTCTTATACAGGCACAGATAGTGTATAGGCACAGAGAGTGTATTCTTATACAGGCACAGAGAGTGTATTCTTATACAGGCACAGAGAGTGTATTCTTATACAGGCACAGATAGTGTATTCTTATACAGGCACAGAGAGTGTATTCTTATACAGGCATAGATAGTGTATTCTTATACAGGCACAGATAGTGTATTCTTATACAGGCACAGATAGTGTATTCATATACAGGCACAGATAGTGTATTCTTATACAGGCACAGATAGTGTATTCTTATACAGGCACAGATAGTGTATAGGCACAGATAGTGTATTCTTATACAGGCACAGAGAGTGTATTCTTATACAGGCACAAATAGTGTATTCATATACAGGCACAGATAGTGTATTCTTATACAGGCACAGATAGTGTATTCTTATACAGGCACAGATAGTGTATAGGCACAGATAGTGTATTCTTATACAGGCACAGAGAGTGTATTCTTATACAGGCACAGATAGTGTATACTATAGGTAAAGATAGTGTATTCTTATACAGGCACAGAGAGTGTATTCTTATACAGGCACAGATAGTGTATTCTTATACAGGCATAGATAGTGTATTCATATACAGGCACAGATAGTGTATTCTTATACAGGCACAGATAGTGTATTCTTATACAGGCACAAATTAGTATATTCTTATACTGGCACATACAGTGTATTCTTATACAGGCACAGATAGTGTATTCTTATACAGGCATAGATAGTGTATTCTTATACAGGCACAGATAGTGTATAGGCACAGATAGTGTATTCCTATACAGGCACAGATAGTGTATTCTTATACAGGCACAGATAGTGTATAGGCACAGATAGTGTATTCTTATACAGGCACAGAGAGTGTATTCTTATACAGGCACAGAGAGTGTATTCTTATACAGGCACAGAGAGTGTATTCTTATACAGGCACAGAGAGTGTATTCTTATACAGGCACAGAGAGTGTATTCTTATACAGGCACAGAGAGTGTATTCTTATACAGGCATAGATAGTGTATTCATATACAGGCACAGATAGTGTATTCTCATACAGGCACAGATAGTGTATTCTCATACAGGCACAGATAGTGTATTCTTATACAGGCACAGATAGTGTATTCTTATACAGGCACAGATTAGTATATTCTTATACAGGCACAGATAGTGTATTCTTATACAGGCACAGATAGTGTATTCTTATACAGGCACAGATAGTGTATTCATATACAGGCACAGATAGTGTATTCTTATACAGGCACAGATAGTGTATTCTTATACAGGCACAGATTAGTGTATTCTTATACAGGCACAGATTAGTGTATTCTTATACAGGCACAGATAGTGTATTCTTATACAGGGACAGATAGTGTATTCTTATACAGGGACAGATAGTGTATTCTTATACAGGCACAGATTAGTGTATAGGCACAGATAGTGTATTCTTATACAGGGACAGATATTGTATTCTTATACAGGAACAGATAGTGTATTCTTCTACAGGCACAGATAGTGTATTCTTATACAGGCACAGATAGTGTATTCTTATACAGGCACAGATAGTGTATTCTTATACAGGCACAGATAGTGTATTCTTATACAGGCACAGATAGTGTATTCTTATACAGGCACAGATAGTGTATTCTTATACAGGCACAGATAGTGTATTCTTATACAGGCATAGATAGTGTATTCTTATACAGGCATAGATAGTGTATTCTTATACAGGCACATAGAGTGTATTCTTATACAGGCACAGATAGTGTATAGGCACAGATAGTGTATTCTTATACAGGCACAGAGAGTGTATTCTTATACAGGCATAGATAGTGTATTCATATACAGGCACAGTGTATTCTTATACAGGCACAGAGAGTGTATTCTTATACAGGCATAGATAGTGTATTCATATACAGGCACAGATAGTGTATTCTTATACAGGCACAGATAGTGTATTCTTATACAGGCACAGATAGTGTATTCTTATACAGGCACAGATAGTGTATTCTTATACAGGCACAGAGTAGTGTATTCTTATACAGGCACAGATAGTGTATTCTTATACAGGCACAGATAGTGTATTCTTATACAGGCACAGAGAGTGTGTTCTTATACAGGCACAGATAGTGTATAGGCACAGATAGTGTATTCTTATACAGGCACAGAGAGTGTATTCTTATACAGGCACAGATAGTGTATAGGCACAGATAGTGTATTCTTATACAGGCACAGAGAGTGTATTCTTATACAGGCACAGAGAGTGTATTCTTCTACAGGCATAGATAGTGTATTCTTATACAGGCACAGAGAGTGTATTCTTATACAGGCACAGAGAGTGTATTCTTCTACAGGCATAGATAGTGTATAGGCACAGATAGTGTATTCTTATACAGGCACAGAGAGTGTATTCTTATACAGGCACAGATAGTGTATTCTTATACAGGCACAGATTAGTGTATTCTTATACAGGCACAGATAGTGTATAGGCACAGAGAGTGTATTCTTATACAGGCACAGAGAGTGTATTCTTATACAGGCACAGAGAGTGTATTCTTATACAGGCACAGATAGTGTATTCTTATACAGGCACAGATAGTGTATTCATATACAGGCACAGATAGTGTATTCTTATACAGGCACAGATAGTGTATTCTTATACAGGCACAGATAGTGTATAGGCACAGAGAGTGTATTCTTATACAGGCACAAATAGTGTATTCATATACAGGCACAGATAGTGTATTCTTATACAGGCACAGATAGTGTATTCTTATACAGGCACAGATAGTGTATAGGCACAGATAGTGTATTCTTATACAGGCACAGAGAGTGTATTCTTATACAGGCACAGATAGTGTATAGGCACAGATAGTGTATTCTTATACAGGCACAGAGAGTGTATTCTTATACAGGCACAGATAGTGTATTCTTATACAGGCATAGATAGTGTATTCATATACAGGCACAGATAGTGTATTCTTATACAGGCACAGATAGTGTATTCTTATACAGGCACAAATTAGTATATTCTTATACTGGCACATACAGTGTATTCTTATACAGGCACAGATAGTGTATTCTTATACAGGCACAGATAGTGTATAGGCACAGAGAGTGTATTCTTATACAGGCATAGATAGTGTATTCATATACAGGCACAGATAGTGTATTCTTATACTGGCACATACAGTGTATTCTTATACAGGCACAGATAGTGTATTCTTATACAGGCACAGATAGTGTATTCTTATACAGGCACAGATTAGTGTATTCTTATACAGGCACAGATAGTGTATTCTTATACAGGCACAGATAGTGTATTCTTATACAGGCACAGATAGTGTATTCTTATACTGGCACATACAGTGTATTCTTATACAGGCACAGATAGTGTATTCTTATACAGGCACAGATAGTGTATAGGCACAGAGAGTGTATTCTTATACAGGCATAGATAGTGTATTCATATACAGGCACAGATAGTGTATTCTTATACTGGCACATACAGTGTATTCTTATACAGGCACAGATAGTGTATTCTTATACAGGCACAGATAGTGTATAGGCACAGAGAGTGTATTCTTATACAGGCATAGATAGTGTATTCATATACAGGCACATATAGTGTATTCTTATACTGGCACATACAGTGTATTCTTATACAGGCACAGATAGTGTATTCTTATACAGGCACAGATAGTGTATTCTTATACAGGCACAGATTAGTGTATTCTTATACAGGCACAGATAGTGTATTCTTATACAGGCACAGATAGTGTATTCTTATACAGGCACAGATAGTGTATTCTTATACTGGCACATACAGTGTATTCTTATACAGGCACAGATAGTGTATTCTTATACAGGCACAGATAGTGTATAGGCACAGAGAGTGTATTCTTATACAGGCATAGATAGTGTATTCATATACAGGCACAGATAGTGTATTCTTATACTGGCACATACCGTGTATTCTTATACAGGCATAGATAGTGTATTCTTATACAGGCACAGATAGTGTATTCTTATACAGGCACAGATAGTGTATTCTTATACAGGCACAGATTAGTGTATTCTTATACAGGCACAGATTAGTGTATTCTTATACAGGCACAGATAGTGTATTCTTATACAGGCACAGATAGTGTATAGGCACAGATAGTGTATTCTTATACAGGCATAGATAGTGTATTCTTATACAGGTACAGATAGTGTATTCTTATACAGGCACAGATAGTGTATAGGCACATATAGTGTATTCTTATACAGGCACAGATAGTGTATTCTTATACAGGCACAGATTAGTGTATTCTTATACAGGCACAGATAGTGTATTCTTATACAGGCACAGATTAGTGTATTCTTATACAGGCACATACAGTGTATTCTTATACAGGCACAGATAGTGTATTCTTATACAGGCACAGATTAGTGTATTCTTATACAGGCACAGATAGTGTATAGGCACAGATAGTGTATTCTTATACAGGCACAGATAGTGTATTCTTATACAGGCACAGATAGTGTATAGGCACAGAGAGTGTATTCTTATACAGGCACAAATAGTGTATTCATATACAGGCACAGATAGTGTATTCTTATACAGGCACAGATAGTGTATTCTTATACAGGCACAGATAGTGTATAGGCACAGATAGTGTATTCTTATACAGGCACAGAGAGTGTATTCTTATACAGGCACAGATAGTGTATAGGCACAGATAGTGTATTCTTATACAGGCACAGAGAGTGTATTCTTATACAGGCACAGATAGTGTATTCTTATACAGGCATAGATAGTGTATTCATATACAGGCACAGATAGTGTATTCTTATACAGGCACAGATAGTGTATTCTTATACAGGCACAAATTAGTATATTCTTATACTGGCACATACAGTGTATTCTTATACAGGCACAGATAGTGTATTCCTATACAGGCACAGATAGTGTATAGGCACAGAGAGTGTATTCTTATACAGGCATAGATAGTGTATTCATATACAGGCACAGATAGTGTATTCTTATACTGGCACATACAGTGTATTCTTATACAGGCACAGATAGTGTATTCTTATACAGGCACAGATAGTGTATTCTTATACAGGCACAGATTAGTGTATTCTTATACAGGCACAGATAGTGTATTCTTATACAGGCACAGATAGTGTATTCTTATACAGGCACAGATAGTGTATTCTTATACTGGCACATACAGTGTATTCTTATACAGGCACAGATAGTGTATTCTTATACAGGCACAGATAGTGTATAGGCACAGAGAGTGTATTCTTATACAGGCATAGATAGTGTATTCATATACAGGCACAGATAGTGTATTCTTATACTGGCACATACAGTGTATTCTTATACAGGCACAGATAGTGTATTCTTATACAGGCACAGATAGTGTATAGGCACAGAGAGTGTATTCTTATACAGGCATAGATAGTGTATTCATATACAGGCACATATAGTGTATTCTTATACTGGCACATACAGTGTATTCTTATACAGGCACAGATAGTGTATTCTTATACAGGCACAGATAGTGTATTCTTATACAGGCACAGATTAGTGTATTCTTATACAGGCACAGATAGTGTATTCTTATACAGGCACAGATAGTGTATTCTTATACAGGCACAGATAGTGTATTCTTATACTGGCACATACAGTGTATTCTTATACAGGCACAGATAGTGTATTCTTATACAGGCACAGATAGTGTATAGGCACAGAGAGTGTATTTTTATACAGGCATAGATAGTGTATTCATATACAGGCACAGATAGTGTATTCTTATACTGGCACATACAGTGTATTCTTATACAGGCACAGATAGTGTATTCTTATACAGGCACAGATAGTGTATTCTTATACAGGCACAGATAGTGTATTCTTATACAGGCACAGATTAGTGTATTCTTATACAGGCACAGATTAGTGTATTCTTATACAGGCACAGATAGTGTATTCTTATACAGGCACAGATAGTGTATAGGCACAGATAGTGTATTCTTATACAGGCATAGATAGTGTATTCTTATACAGGTACAGATAGTGTATTCTTATACAGGCACAGATAGTGTATAGGCACATATAGTGTATTCTTATACAGGCACAGATAGTGTATTCTTATACAGGCACAGATTAGTGTATTCTTATACAGGCACAGATAGTGTATTCTTATACAGGCACAGATTAGTGTATTCTTATACAGGCACATACAGTGTATTCTTATACAGGCACAGATAGTGTATTCTTATACAGGCACAGATTAGTGTATTCTTATACAGGCACAGATAGTGTATAGGCACAGATAGTGTATTCTTATACAGGCACAGATAGTGTATTCTTATACAGGCACAGATAGTGTATTCTTATACAGGCACAGATAGTGTATTCTTATACAGGCACAGATAGTGTATTCTTATACAGGCACAGATTAGTGTATTCTTATACAGGCACAGATAGTGTATTCTTATACAGGCACAGATAGTGTATTCTTATACAGGCACAGATAGTGTATTCCTATACAGGCACAGATAGTGTATTCTTATACAGGGACATACAGTGTATTCTTATACAGGCACAGATAGTGTATTCTTATACAGGCACATACAGTGTATTCTTATACAGGCACAGATAGTGTATTCTTATACAGGCACATATAGTGTATTCTTATACAGGCACAGATAGTGTATTCTTATACAGGCACATACAGTGTATTCTTATACAGGCACAGATTAGTGTATTCTTATACAGGCACAGATTAGTGTATAGGCACAGATAGTGTATTCTTATACAGGCACAGATAGTGTATAGGCACAGATTAGTGTATTCTTATACAGGCACAGAGAGTGTATTCTTATACAGGCACAGATAGTGTATTCTTATACAGGCACAGATAGTGTATAGGCACAGATAGTGTATTCTTATACAGGCACAGATAGTGTATAGGCACAGATTAGTGTATTCTTATACAGGCACAGATAGTGTATTCTTATACAGGCACAGATAGTGTATTCTTATACAGGCATAGATAGTGTATTCGTATACAGGCACAGATAGTGTATAGGCACAGATAGTGTATTCTTATACAGGCACAGATAGTGTATTCTTATACAGGCACAGATAGTGTATTCTTATACAGGCACAGATAGTGTATTCTTATACAGGCACAGATAGTGTATTCTTATACAGGCACAGATAGTGTATTCTTATACAGGCACATATAGTGTATTCTTATACAGGCACAGATAGTGTATTCTTATACAGACACAGATAGTGTATTCTTATACAGGCACAGATGATGTATAGGCACAGATAGTGTATTCTTATACAGGCACAGAGAGTGTATTCTTATACAGGCATAGATTAGTGTATTCTTATACAGGCACAGATAATGTATTCTTATACAGGCACAGATAGTGTATTCTTATACAGGCACAGATAGTGTATTCTTATACAGGCACATACAGTGTATTCTTATACAGGCACAGATTAGTGTATAGGCACAGATAGTGTATTCTTATACAGGCACAGATAGTGTATTGTTATACAGGCACAGATAGTGTATTCTTATACAGGCACAGATAGTGTATTCTTATACAGGCACAGAGAGTGTATTCTTATACAGGCATAGATAGTGTATAGGCACAGATAGTGTATTCTTATACAGGCACAGATAGTGTATTCTTATACAGACACAGAGAGTGTATTCTTATACAGGCATAGATAGTGTATTCTTATACAGGCACAGATAGTGTATTCTTATACAGGCACAGATAGTGTATTCTTATACAGGCACAGATAGTGTATTCTTATACAGGCACAGATAGTGTATTCTTATACAGGCACAGATAGTGTATTCTTATACAGGCACAGATAGTGTATAGGCACAGATAGTGTATTCTTATACAGGCACAGATAGTGTATTCTTATACAGGCACAGATAGTGTATTCTCATACAGGCACAGATAGTGTATTCTTATACAGGCACAGATAGTGTATTCTTATACAGGCACAGATAGTGTATTCTCATACAGGCACAGATAGTGTATTCTTATACAGGCACAGATAGTGTATAGGCACAGATAGTGTATTCTTATACAGGGACAGATAGTGTATTCTTATACAGGCACAGATTAGTATATTCTTATACAGGCACAGATAGTGTATTCTTATACAGGCACAGATAGTGTATTCTTATACAGGCACAGATAGTGTATTCTTATACAGGCACAGATAGTGTATTCTTATACAGGCACAGATTAGTGTATTCTTATACAGGCACAGATAGTGTATTCTTATACAGGCACAGATTAGTGTATTCTTATACAGGCACAGATTAGTGTATTCTTATACAGGCACAGATAGTGTATTCTTATACAGGGACAGATAGTGTATTCTTATACAGGGACAGATAGTGTATAGGCACAGATAGTGTATTCTTATACAGGGACAGATAGTGTATTCTTATACATGGACAGATAGTGTATTCTTATACAGGCACAGATAGTGTATTCTTATACAGGCACAGATAGTGTATTCTTATACAGGCACAGATAGTGTATTCTTATACAGGCACAGATAGTGTATTCTTATACAGGCACAGATAGTGTATTCTTATACAGGCACAGATTAGTGTATTCTTATACAGGCACAGATAGTGTATTCTTATACAGGCACAGATAGTGTATTCTTATACAGGCACAGATAGTGTATAGGCACAGACAGTGTATTCTTATACAGGCACAGAGAGTGTATTCTTATACAGGCACAAATAGTGTATTCATATACAGGCACAGATAGTGTATTCTTATACAGGCACAGATAGTGTATAGGCACAGATAGTGTATTCTTATACAGGCACAGAGAGTGTATTCTTATACAGGCACAGATAGTGTATAGGCACAGATAGTGTATTCTTATACAGGCACAGAGAGTGTATTCTTATACAGGCACAGATAGTGTATTCTTATAGAGGCAAAGATAGTGTATTCTTATACAGGCACAGATAGTGTATTCTTATACAGGCACAGATTAGTGGATTCTTATACAGGCACAGATAGTGTATAGGCACAGATAGTGTATTCTTATACAGGCACAGAGAGTGTATTCTTATACAGGCACAGATAGTGTATTCTTATACAGGCATAGATAGTGTATTCATATACAGGCACAGATAGTGTATTCTTATACAGGCACAGATAGTGTATTCTTATACAGGCACAGATAGTGTATTCTTATACAGGCACAAATTAGTATATTCTTATACAGGCACAGATAGTGTATTCTTATACAGGCACAGATAGTGTATAGGCACAGATCGTGTATTCTTATACAGGCACAGATTAGTGTATTCTTATACAGGCACAGATAGTGTATTCTTATAGAGGCACAGAGAGTGTATTCTTATACAGGCATAGATAGTGTATAGGCACAGAGAGTGTATTCTTATAGAGGCACAGATAGTGTATTCTTATACAGGCACAGAGAGTGTATTCTTATACAGGCACAGATAGTGTATTCTTATACAGGCACAGAGAGTGTATTCTTATACAGGCATAGATAGTGTATTCTTATACAGGCATAGATAGTGTATTCTTATACAGGCACAGATAGTGTATTCTTATACAGGCACAGATAGTGTATTCTTATACAGGCACAGATAGTGTATTCTTATACAGGCACAGATAGTGTATTCTTATACAGGCACAGATAGTGTAAAGGCACAGATAGTGTATTCTTATATAGGCACAGATAGTGTATAGGCACAGACAGTGTATTCTTATACAGGCACAGATAGTGTATAGGCACAGATAGTGTATTCTTATACAGGCACAGATAGTGTATACTTATACAGGCACAGATAGTGTATTCTTATACAGGCACAGATTTGTGTATTCTTATACAGGCACAGATAGTGTATTCTTATACAGGCACAGATAGTGTATTCTTATACAGGCACAGATAGTGTATTCTTATACAGGCACAGATAGTGTATTCTTATACAGGCACAGATAGTGTATTCATATACAGGCACAGATAGTGTATTCTTATACAGGCATAGATAGTGTATTCTTATACAGGCATAGATAGTGTATTCTTATACAGACACAGATAGTGTATTCTTATACAGGCACAGATAGTGTATTCTTATACAGGCACAGATAGTGTATTCTTATACAGGCACAGAGAGTGTGTTCTTATACAGGCACAGATAGTGTATAGGCACAGATAGTGTATTCTTATACAGGCACAGATAGTGTATTCTTATACAGGCACAGAGAGTGTATTCTTAAACAGGCATAGATAGTGTATTCATATACAGGCACAGATAGTGTATTCTTATACAGGCATAGATAGTGTATTCTTATACAGGCATAGATAGTGTATTCTTATACAGGCACAGATAGTGTATTCTTATACAGGCACAGAGAGTGTATTCTTATACAGGCACAGATTAGTGTATTCTTATACAGGCACAGATAGTGTATTCTTATACAGGCACAGATTTGTGTATTCTTATACAGGCACAGATAGTGTATTCTTATACAGGCACAGATAGTGTATTCTTATACAGGCACAGATAGTGTATTCTTATACAGGCACAGATTAGTATATTCTTATACAGGCACAGATTAGTATATTCTTATACAGGCACATACAGTGTATTCTTATACAGGCACAGATTAGTGTATTCTTATACAGGCACAGATAGTGTATTCTTATACAGGCACAGATAGTGTATTCTTATACAGGCACAGATAGTGTATTCTTATACAGGCACAGATTAGTATATTCTTATACAGGCACAGATTAGTATATTCTTATACAGGCACATACAGTGTATTCTTATACAGGCACAGATTAGTGTATTCTTATACAGGCACAGATAGTGTATTCTTATACAGGCACAGATAGTGTATTCTTATACAGGCACAGATAGTGTATTCTTATACAGGCACAGATTAGTATATTCTTATACAGGCACATACAGTGTATTCTTATACAGGCACAGATTAGTGTATAGGCACAGATAGTGTATTCTTATACAGGCACAGATTAGTGTATAGGCACATACAGTGTATTCTTATACAGGCACAGATAGTGTATTCTTATACAGGCACAGATAGTGTATTCTTATACAGGCACAGATTAGTGTATTCTTATACAGGCACAGATAGTGTATTCTTATACAGGCACAGACTAGTGTATTCTTATACAGGCACAGATAGTGTATTCTTATACAGGCACAGATTAGTGTATTCTTATACAGGCACAGATTAGTGTATTCTTATACAGGCACAGATAGTGTATTCTTATACAGGTACAGATAGTGTATTCTTATACAGGCACAGATAGTGTATTCTTATACAGGCACAGATAGTGTATTCTTATACAGGCACAGATTAGTGTATTCTTATACAGGCACAGATTAGTGTATTCTTATACAGGCACAGATAGTGTATTCTTATACAGGCACAGATTAGTGTATTCTTATACAGGCACAGATAGTGTATTCTTATACAGGCATAGATAGTGTATTTTTATACAGGCACAGATTAGTGTATTCTTATACAGGCACAGATAGTGTATTTTTATACAGGCATAGATAGTGTATTCTTATACAGGCACAGATAGTGTATAGGCACAGATAGTGTATTCTTATACAGGCACAGATAGTGTATTCTTATACAGGCACAGATAGTGTATTCTTATACAGGCACAGATTAGTGTATTCTTATACAGGCACAGATAGTGTATTCTTATACAGGCACAGATTAGTGTATTCTTATACAGGCACAGATTAGTGTATTCTTATACAGGCACAGATAGTGTATTCTTATACAGGCACAGATAGTGTATTCTTATACAGGCACAGATAGTGTATTCTTATACAGGCACAGATAGTGTATTCTTATACAGGCACAGATAGTGTATTCTTATACAGGCACAGATAGTGTATTCTTATACAGGCACAGATTAGTGTATTCTTATACAGGCACAGATAGTGTATTCTTATACAGGCACAGATAGTGTATTCTTATACAGGCACAGATAGTGTATTCTTATACAGGCACAGATTAGTGTATTCTTATACAGGCATAGATAGTGTATTCTTATACAGGCACAGATAGTGTATTCTTATACAGGCACAGATTAGTGTATTCTTATACAGGCACAGATTAGTGTATTCTTATACAGGCACAGATAGTGTATTCTTATACAGGCACAGATAGTGTATTCTTATACAGGCATAGATAGTGTATTCTTATACAGGCACAGATTAGTGTATTCTTATACAGGCACAGATAGTGTATTCTTATACAGGCACAGATTAGTGTATTCTTATACAGGCACAGATTAGTGTATTCTTATACAGGCACAGATAGTGTATTCTTATACAGGCACAGATAGTGTATTCTTATACAGGCACAGATTAGTGTATTCTTATACAGGCACAGATTAGTGTATTCTTATACAGGCACAGATTAGTGTATTCTTATACAGGCACAGATAGTGTATTCTTATACAGGCACAGATAGTGTATTCTTATACAGGCACAGATTAGTGTATTCTTATACAGGCACAGATTAGTGTATTCTTATACAGGCACAGATAGTGTATTCTTATACAGGCACAGATTAGTGTATTCTTATACAGGCACAGATAGTGTATTCTTATACAGGCACAGATAGTGTATTCTTATACAGGCACAGATAGTGTATTCTTATACAGGCACAGATAGTGTATTCTTATACAGGCACAGATTAGTGTATTCTTATACAGGCACAGATTAGTGTATTCTTATACAGGCACAGATAGTGTATTCTTATACAGGCACAGATTAGTGTATTCTTATACAGGCACCGATTAGTGTATTCTTATACAGGCACAGATTAGTGTATTCTTATACAGGCACAGATTAGTGTATTCTTATACAGGCATAGATAGTGTATTCTTATACAGGCACAGATAGTGTATTCTTATACAGGCATAGATAGTGTATTCTTATACAGGCACAGATTAGTGTATTCTTATACAGGCACAGATAGTGTATTCTTATACAGGCATAGATAGTGTATTCTTATACAGGCACAGATAGTGTATAGGCACAGATAGTGTATTCTTATATAGGCACAGATAGTGTATTCTTATACAGGCACAGATAGTGTATTCTTATACAGGCACAGATTAGTGTATTCTTATACAGGCACAGATAGTGTATTCTTATACAGGCACAGATTAGTGTATTCTTATACAGGCACAGATTAGTGTATTCTTATACAGGCACAGATTAGTGTATTCTTATACAGGCACAGATAGTGTATTCTTATACAGGCACAGATAGTGTATTCTTATACAGGCACAGATAGTGTATTCTTATACAGGCACAGATAGTGTATTCTTATACAGGCACAGATAGTGTATTCTTATACAGGCACAGATTAGTGTATTCTTATACAGGCACAGATTAGTGTATTCTTATACAGGCACAGAGAGTGTGTTCTTATACAGGCACAGAGAGTGTATTCTTATACAGGCACAGATTAGTGTATTCTTATACAGGCACAGATTAGTGTATTCTTATACAGGCACAGATTAGTGTATTCTTATACAGGCATAGATAGTGTATTCTTATACAGGCACAGATAGTGTATTCTTATACAGGCATAGATAGTGTATTCTTATACAGGGACATACAGTGTATTCTTATACAGGCACAGATTAGTGTATTCTTATACAGGCACAGATTAGTGTATTCTTATACAGGCACAGATTAGTGTATTCTTATACAGGCACAGATTAGTGTATTCTTATACAGGCACAGATTAGTGTATTCTTATACAGGCACAGATAGTGTATTCTTATACAGGCACAGATAGTGTATTCTTATACAGGCACAGATTAGTGTATTCTTATACAGGCACAGATTAGTGTATTCTTATACAGGCACAGATTAGTGTATTCTTATACAGGCACAGATAGTGTATTCTTATACAGGCACAGATAGTGTATTCTTATACAGGCACAGATTAGTGTATTCTTATACAGGCACAGATAGTGTATTCTTATACAGGCATAGATAGTGTATTCTTATACAGGCACAGATAGTGTATAGGCACAGATAGTGTATTCTTATATAGGCACAGATAGTGTATTCTTATACAGGCACAGATAGTGTATTCTTATACAGGCACAGATTAGTGTATTCTTATACAGGCACAGATAGTGTATTCTTATACAGGCACAGATTAGTGTATTCTTATACAGGCACAGATTAGTGTATTCTTATACAGGCTCACATAGTGTATTCTTATACAGGCACAGATAGTGTATTCTTATACAGGCACAGATAGTGTATTCTTATACAGGCACAGATTAGTGTATTCTTATACAGGCACAGATTAGTGTATTCTTATACAGGCATACATAGTGTATTCTTATACAGGCACATACAGTGTATTCTTATACAGGCACAGATAGTGTATTCTTATACAGACACATACAGTGTATTCTTATACAGGCACAGATAGTGTATTCTTATACAGGCACAGATTAGTGTATTCTTATACAGGCATAGATAGTGTATTCTTATACAGGCACAGATAGTGTATTCTTATACAGGCACAGATTAGTGTATTCTTATACAGGCACAGATTAGTGTATTCTTATACAGGCACAGATTAGTGTATTCTTATACAGGCACAGATAGTGTATTCTTATACAGGCACAGATAGTGTATTCTTATACAGGCACAGATAGTGTATAGGCACATATAGTGTATTCTTATACAGGCACAGATAGTGTATAGGCACAGATTAGTGTATTCTTATACAGGCACAGATAGTGTATTCTTATACAGGCACAGATAGTGTATTCTTATACAGGCACAGATTAGTGTATTCTTATACAGGCACAGATTAGTGTATTCTTATACAGGCACAGATAGTGTATTCTTATACAGGCCCAGATAGTGTATTCTTATACAGGCACAGATTAGTGTATTCTTATACAGGCACAGATTAGTGTATTCTTATACAGGCACAGATTAGTGTATTCTTATACAGGCACAGATAGTGTATTCTTATACAGGCACAGATAGTGTATTCTTATACAGGCACAGATAGTGTATTCTTATACAGGCACAGATAGTGTATTCTTATACAGGCACAGATTAGTGTATAGGCACAGATAGTGTATTCTTATACAGGCACAGATAGTGTATTCTTATACAGGCACAGATTAGTGTATTCTTATACAGGCACAGATAGTGTATTCTTATACAGGCACAGATTAGTGTATTCTTATACAGGCACAGATTAGTGTATTCTTATACAGGCACAGATAGTGTATTCTTATACAGGCACAGATAGTGTATTCTTATACAGGCACAGATTAGTGTATAGGCACAGATAGTGTATTCTTATACAGGCACAGATAGTGTATTCTTATACAGGCACAGATTAGTGTATTCTTATACAGGCACAGATAGTGTATTCTTATACAGGCACAGATTAGTGTATTCTTATACAGGCACAGATTAGTGTATTCTTATACAGGCACAGATAGTGTATTCTTATACAGGCACAGATAGTGTATTCTTATACAGGCACAGATAGTGTATTCTTATACAGGCACAGATTAGTGTATTCTTATACAGGCACAGATTAGTGTATTCTTATACAGGCACAGATAGTGTATTCTTATACAGGCACAGATAGTGTATTCTTATACAGGCACAGATTAGTATATTCTTATACAGGCACAGATTAGTGTATTCTTATACAGGCACAGAGAGTGTATTCTTATACAGGCACAGATAGTGTATTCTTATACAGGCACAGATTAGTGTATTCTTATACAGGCACAGATAGTGTATTCTTATACAGGCACAGATAGTGTATTCTTATACAGGCACAGATAGTGTATTCTTATACAGGCACAGATTAGTGTATTCTTATACAGGCACAGATTAGTGTATTCTTATACAGGCACAGAGAGTGTATTCTTATACAGGCACAGATAGTGTATTCTTATACAGGCACAGATTAGTGTATTCTTATACAGGCACAGATTAGTGTATTCTTATACAGGCACAGATTAGTGTATTCTTATACAGGCACAGATAGTGTATTCTTATACAGGCATAGATAGTGTATTCTTATACAGGCACAGATAGTGTATAGGCACATATAGTGTATTCTTATACAGGCATAGATAGTGTATTCTTATACAGGCACAGATAGTGTATTCTTATACAGGCACAGATAGTGTATTCTTATACAGGCACAGATAGTGTATTCTTATACAGGCACAGATAGTGTATAGGCACAGATAGTGTATTCTTATACAGGCACAGATAGTGTATTCTTATACAGGCACAGATTAGTGTATTCTTATACAGGCACAGATAGTGTATTCTTATACAGGCACAGATAGTGTATTCTTATACAGGCACAGATTAGTGTATTCTTATACAGGCACATACAGTGTATTCTTATACAGGCACAGATAGTGTATTCTTATACAGGCACAGATAGTGTATAGGCACAGATAGTGTATTCTTATACAGGCACAGATAGTGTATTCTTATACAGGCACAGATAGTGTATTCTTATACAGGCACAGATAGTGTATTCTTATACAGGGACATACAGTGTATTCTTATACAGGCACAGATAGTGTATTCTTATACAGGCACAGATAGTGTATTCTTATACAGGCACAGATAGTGTATAGGCACAGATAGTGTATTCTTATACAGGCACATACAGTGTATTCTTATACAGGCACAGATAGTGTATTCTTATACAGGCACAAATAGTGTATTCTTATACAGGCACAGAGAGTGTATTCTTATACAGGCACAAATAGTGTATTCTTATACAGGCACAGATTAGTGTATTCTTATACAGGCACAGATAGTGTATAGGCACAGATAGTGTATTCTTATACAGGCACAGATAGTGTATTCTTATACAGGCACAGATAGTGTATTCTTATACAGGCACAGATAGTGTATTCTTATACAGGCACAGATAGTGTATTCTTATACAGGCACAGATAGTGTATTCTTATACAGGCACATACAGTGTATTCTTATACAGGCACAGATAGTGTATTCTTATACAGGCACAGATAGTGTATTCTTATACAGGCACATATAGTGTATTCTTATACAGGCACAGATAGTGTATTCTTATACAGGCACAGATAGTGTATTCTTATACAGGCACAGATTAGTGTATTCTTATACAGGCACAGATAGTGTATAGGCACAGATAGTGTATTCTTATACAGGCACAGATAGTGTATTCTTATACAGGCACAGATAGTGTATTCTTATACAGGCACAGATAGTGTATTCTTATACAGGCACAGATAGTGTATTCTTATACAGGCACAGATAGTGTATTCTTATACAGGCATAGATAGTGTATTCTTATACAGGCACAGATTAGTGTATTCTTATACAGGCATAGATAGTGTATTCTTATACAGGCACAGATAGTGTATAGGCACATATAGTGTATTCTTATACAGGCATAGATAGTGTATTCTTATACAGGCACAGATAGTGTATTCTTATACAGGCACAGATAGTGTATTCTTATACAGGCACAGATAGTGTATTCTTATACAGGCACAGATAGTGTATAGGCACAGATAGTGTATTCTTATACAGGCACAGATAGTGTATTCTTATACAGGCACAGATTAGTGTATTCTTATACAGGCACAGATAGTGTATTCTTATACAGGCACAGATAGTGTATTCTTATACAGGCACAGATTAGTGTATTCTTATACAGGCACATACAGTGTATTCTTATACAGGCACAGATAGTGTATTCTTATACAGGCACAGATAGTGTATAGGCACAGATAGTGTATTCTTATACAGGCACAGATAGTGTATTCTTATACAGGCACAGATAGTGTATTCTTATACAGGCACAGATAGTGTATTCTTATACAGGGACATACAGTGTATTCTTATACAGGCACAGATAGTGTATTCTTATACAGGCACAGATAGTGTATTCTTATACAGGCACAGATAGTGTATAGGCACAGATAGTGTATTCTTATACAGGCACATACAGTGTATTCTTATACAGGCACAGATAGTGTATTCTTATACAGGCACAAATAGTGTATTCTTATACAGGCACAGAGAGTGTATTCTTATACAGGCACAAATAGTGTATTCTTATACAGGCACAGATTAGTGTATTCTTATACAGGCACAGATAGTGTATAGGCACAGATAGTGTATTCTTATACAGGCACAGATAGTGTATTCTTATACAGGCACAGATAGTGTATTCTTATACAGGCACAGATAGTGTATTCTTATACAGGCACAGATAGTGTATTCTTATACAGGCACAGATAGTGTATTCTTATACAGGCACATACAGTGTATTCTTATACAGGCACAGATAGTGTATTCTTATACAGGCACAGATAGTGTATTCTTATACAGGCACATATAGTGTATTCTTATACAGGCACAGATAGTGTATTCTTATACAGGCACAGATAGTGTATTCTTATACAGGCACAGATTAGTGTATTCTTATACAGGCACAGATAGTGTATAGGCACAGATAGTGTATTCTTATACAGGCACAGATAGTGTATTCTTATACAGGCACAGATAGTGTATTCTTATACAGGCACAGATAGTGTATTCTTATACAGGCACAGATAGTGTATTCTTATACAGGCACAGATAGTGTATTCTTATACAGGCACAGAGAGTGTATTCTTATACAGGCATAGATAGTGTACAGGCACAGATAGTGTATTCTTATACAGGCACAGATAGTGTATTCTTATACAGGCACAGATAGTGTATTCTTATACAGGCACAGATAGTGTATTCTTATACAGGCACAGATAGTGTATTCTTATACAGGCACAGATAGTGTATTCTTATACAGGCACAGATAGTGTATTCTTATACAGGCACAGATAGTGTATTCTTATACAGGCACAGATAGTGTATTCTTATACAGGCACAGATAGTGTATTCTTATACAGGCACAGATAGTGTATTCTTATACAGGCACAGATAGTGTATAGGCACAGATAGTGTATTCTTATACAGGCACAGATAGTGTATTCTTATACAGGCACAGATTAGTGTATTCTTATACAGGCACAGATAGTGTATTCTTATACAGGCACAGATTAGTGTATTCTTATACAGGCACAGATAGTGTATTCTTATACAGGCACAGATAGTGTATTCTTATACAGGCACAGATAGTGTATTCTTATACAGGCACAGATAGTGTATTCTTATACAGGCACAGATAGTGTATTCTTATACAGGCACAGATAGTGTATTCTTATACAGGCACAGATAGTGTATTCTTATACAGGCAAAGATAGTGTATTCTTATACAGGCACAGATTAGTGTATTGTACTGGCAGAGGTAGTGTTTGTTCAGGCACAAACCCAACCCAAATAGTTTATCAGTGTACAGGTAAAGACAGATAGCTGTATCATTGTACAAGCACAAACTCAACCCTGTAAAGGTAAAGACAGATAGGTGTAGCACTAATACACTATCTGTGCCTGTAGTCTTTTAGTGTATAGGCACATATAGGACCTCAGTCGGTGACGAGCGCCGTTTCGCTCATAACCGACTCAATGGTTTAGCCTGCACATGCGCAGTGGCCGCACTGCACGTGTGCAAGACCTGGAGCAACAGAATCTCTGTCGCTTCGGAGCTCGTTACCAAAGGGGCGGCTGTCGATGTTGATCGACAGCTGCCCCCATTTGGTAGGTGGGCCGGAGGGTGGTTTCCAAAATGGAGGCGTTCCTTTACGAACGCCTACCTTTTTGTGGGCGGCCGCACTGACATCAGTGATGTCAGTGGGGAGCTTCCTGCTCCAGAGCAGAAAGCTCCCTGGGGCTTACGAGTGCCCAGACCCAACCTTAGGGTCTGGTCGTAAGCCCCGATGGTCGCGATGGTGATCACCATCACGACCATTAACCTGGTAGGTCGTTAGGCTGTGGGTGGTAACAGCTTAACGATCGACAAGGAGGTGGCAGTTCAGGATGCAAGCGGCCGCCCTGATTCTGTGCGACCGCTTGCATCTAACGACCGCCTCTGAATGAGGTCCATAGTGTATTAGTGTAAGGCACATCTAACCATTAGTGTACACACAGTTAACTGTATTAGTGTAGTTTTTGTAGGACCATATGTCTGAGAAGGTAAGAAGACTTTTTATGGCGTAGTTTGTAGTGTTGTGTTGTTTGACTCTGATAGGAAAACACGATGGAATAGTTGTATATTTGCATTGTTTTATTGAAACTGTATAAAGCGTTGGTGCTACAGTGATAACTGTGCACAGGCGCATTTCTGATTATGGTGTGATTTACAAAGGACTTTGCTACCCCTTCTCAGCACAGTTTAAAACAGCCTGTTGATTATTTAGAGAAATACATAACATTTTATGTGATTCCTGTATAGAGAACATGCAGCTTTTTACCTTTTTTTTTCAGATTTTTACTGTGTGGTCATGATGTGTAAGGGACACCACTATGTAGTGTAATGTGAATAAGGGGCACTACTGTGTTTCGGAATGTGAATTGGGGATACTATAGTGTGACCACGCCCTTTCCTGTGAGACCACGCTCTTTTTTTAATCCGTGCGCCTTTGACGCGCACTGTCCCTGTTTACAATATGGGGGGGGGGGGCACCAAAGCACTCTCTGGCACAGGGCACCAAAATGTCTAGCTACGGCTCTGAACTAGAAGGTTCTGTTTGACTAACAGCTAATAATGCAATAAATCCCCCTAAGTGGAGGAAATTTCTCCTATTCAATTAATATTCAAAGTTGTAGCGCATTCAAGGTATCACCTATTTTATTTATTTTTTATATACTGACACAATATATACATGCAGACACATACATACAGTGTGTGTATGTATGTATATAATATATATATATCTACCTACACACACACACATATCTACACACACACTGAAACAATATATACACGCAGACGCACACATATATACATAGGTACCTACACACACACACACACAGATATAGTGCGTGTGTGTGTGTATGTATATATATATATATATATAAACACACTGAAACAATATATACATGCAGACGCACACATATATGCATAGCTACCTACATATACACATATATATATATAGTGGCAGTATCACCAGAGGTGGCGTTGGTGAGCAGCAGATTCTGTGTGGGATTGGAGAGATCCTCCCACACAGGGATGAAATACTGGGTGGTGATACACCTGCCAGGGGGAGAGAGCTCAGGTGTGAGCTAGTGAGAGGGCTGAGCAGTCAGGCCGGGAGAGACAGTCTAGTTGGGACTGTAACAGTCAGAGAGCCCAGTGAAGCTGAGCGAGCCATTGGGGGCCAGGAGGCCGGTGTCCGGACCTTGCAGGAGGCAAGGGGGGGGACCACAAAACTCTCTGACCGTGGGACATTGAAGCAGTAAAGCTGCGGGCTGAGAAAGCCAAGGCCTATATCTGTATGATACAGGGAAGGCCACCAGGATTGGGTATTGTTATTTTCTGTATCCTGAATTTCACAAGCTGAAAGTAAAAGCATCGTTTATTTACTTGAAAACCGTGTGTGGACCCTCAATAAGCATCTAAACACTGCACCCATCCACCCTCTACCGAGCTAAATACCCCAAGTCATCACAAAATATATAATATATATATATATATATATATATATATATATATTGTGACACAGTCAGATTAGGGGTCCCTCTCCTGGGTAGAGGTCTCCTTCCTTATACACACACACACAGCAGCAGGGAAGCAGCACACCAGTCTGGATGCGAGTACAAGCTGGTCGGTGCCAGTCTTTATTGTACAATGTCAGAAATAACACAAAGAAAACATAAATATAAATCCTAGCCCTGTTGGGGCACTAACTTCACAGGTGGTTCCCTCACTACCAGAACCTGGCAGGGCCTAATGCCCTCACCAGCAACAAGGGCACAGCACAACACTCACAGATAGGTTTTCAAGTGTCTCTGAGCAAACTCCCTGTCTGCTCTCCCAGGTGAGACAATCAGCCCTCAACACACTAGGCTTATATTGGCCACTCTCAGGTGGAAACCCTAACAAGCCTGTTACCAGGCTGCGAGAACCAAAACCTGGAGTGGCCGTGGGTGGAGCCCTCCCTCTCCTCTCACCCACAACCCCCAGGTCCCAAACCGGCTTTTCAAAAAAGCCGAAACTCAAGCCTGCTACACTGCAGACTTTCTCCTGGAGGTTTAAAACACATAAGACAGGAATCTGGGACAAATGTACCTGCCACAGACCACTTTACCAGTGATCCTATCACAATATATATATATATATATATATATATGTGTGTGCATCTGCGTGTATATATTGTTTCAGTGTGTACATACATATATATATATATATATATATATATAGCTACCTACACACAAATATACACTGAAATAATGTATACCTACCACCACAAATATGAAAGTTCCGTCATGCTCATGTCTCTCTGTCTCCTGCATCTTCCCGTGTCCTCCGCACATCTTCTATGGGTCCCCATTCATCTCCCTGTCTGTGATCAGGAGGCCACACGTCCAACTCTACCCCTGTTTACACCAATCTTATATAGTATCTCACTGAGACATAGCTCATGCACTCCATGTCGTTGTGTTGAAGGTTATGTCTCTTTTTGCAGGTGACCCTGATGATCCTGCAGAGAGCTCGGCTGACCAGTGGCCATTACATTCACCTCAGGAGCCAACCTTTTCTTACATTACCATTGGAAGCTCCGTCCCTTTACCCCGCCCCCAAACCAGGTCCAGAAGGGGACGGGGCCTGGGTAGGAGGCAATTACCCCAAAAAGAGCAACCAGAGGAGGACACGGTGACATTTGTTCTTCTGGAGAAAGCCTGTCAGCTGACCCAAGCCCTGCCCCCGAGGAGCCAGGATGAGAGGGAACATGTGGAAGAGCTGCAGCCGACAGTAGCAATCCATGTGATGGGTAATTTTTATGCTCTTACAACATTATTTAAAACAGATATTTATATATAATCTGTCTGTCTCTGTCTCTTTCGTTCTCTCTCTCTCTCTCTCTCTGTACGTGTGTCTCGCTCTCTGTGTAGTGTCTTTCTCACTCTGTGTACTCGTGTGTGTCTCTCTCGCTCACTGTGTACTCGTGTGTGTGTGTGTGTGTTTCTCTCTCTCGCTCTCTGTGTACTCGTGTGTATCTCTGTCGCTTTCTGTGTACGTATGTCTCTCTCTCGCTCTCTGTGTACTCGTGTGTCTCTCTCTCGCTCTCTGTGTACTCGTGTGTCTCTCTCTCTCGCTCTCTGTGTACTCGTGTGTCTCTCTCTCTCGCTCTCTGTGTACTCATGTGTGTCTCTCTCTCTCTCGCTCTCTGTGTACTCATGTGTGTCTCTCTCTCTCGCTCTCTGTGTACTCGTGTGTCTCTTTCTCTCGCTCTCTGTGTACTCGTGTGTCTCTCTCTCGCTCGCTGTGTACTCGTGTGTCTCTCTCTCGCTCTCTGTGTTCTCGTGTGTCTCTCTCTCTCTCTCTCTGTGTACTCGTGTGTCTCTCTCTCTCGCTCTCTGTGTACTCGTGTGTCTCGCTCTCTCGCTTTCTGTGTACTCGTGTGTCTCTCTCTCTCGCTCTCTGTGTACTCGGGTGTCTCGCTCTCTCGCTCTCTGTGTACTCGTGTGTCTCTCTCTCTCTCGCTCTCTGTGTACTCGGGTGTCTCGCTCTCTCGCTCTCTGTGTACTCGTGTGTCTCTCTCTCTCGCTCTCTGTGTACTCATGTGTGTCTCTCTCTCTCTCGCTCTCTGTGTACTCATGTGTGTCTCTCTCTCTCGCTCTCTGTGTACTCGTGTGTCTCTTTCTCTCGCTCTCTGTGTACTCGTGTGTCTCTCTCTCGCTCGCTGTGTACTCGTGTGTCTCTCTCTCGCTCTCTGTGTTCTCGTGTGTCTCTCTCTCTCTCTCTCTGTGTACTCGTGTGTCTCTCTCTCTCGCTCTCTGTGTACTCGTGTGTCTCGCTCTCTCGCTTTCTGTGTACTCGTGTGTCTCTCTCTCTCGCTCTCTGTGTACTCGGGTGTCTCGCTCTCTCGCTCTCTGTGTACTCGTGTGTCTCTCTCTCTCTCGCTCTCTGTGTACTCGGGTGTCTCGCTCTCTCGCTCTCTGTGTACTCGTGGCACTATGTGAATGAGCAGCTGCGGTTTCTCTCCTGTAGTCTCTGTGATAGGGATGGCCATCGACCATGCATGTGTAACAGATGTCCGCTAGTTTTGCCAGAAATGGCGGAGAACCGATGGTAAAGAGCCTCCAGTGTATTTTTTTTTGTAACATAATACCAGGACATTGAGCCTAGCTCCGCACCCCACGCACCCATGAGCCCCGCCCCTCCGTTCTTATTGGCCGACAGCCCTTATGTCATAGAGCCGGGATGGCCATCTGTGGTTTCCCTTTGAATGGTTTTATTACTTTGATCACCACCGATGGCGATCCCTGCTCTGTGACTGCGGTCAGCACAAGGCTCCTGCCCCCCGGCTCCTCTCTGTGGTAAATGCCGGCCCTCCCCTATCGCAGCAGCTCTCACATTCAGCAATAAGTAATCGGTCTCCTATGCCCAGTCCTCTGTCACATCTCCCCTCCATACTTCTGATGGCTGGGTGGGGTGTGACAGACTCGCCACTCCCCCCGGCCCCTCTGTCTCTCACAGGGCTAATCACCCTGGGCTGTATCACTCCGCCCCACTGTCTCTGTTGTTCTGTCAAATGAAAGTGGATCATATGGTTTTAAGCATGGAAAAAAGGACAAAACAAATTGGTTAAATTCATGTGTTTTTAAACAATTTGTCTGAACGACCATTTTTGTCTGTTTTCCAGTGTTTGTGAGCAAATGGACGATTGTCATTTCCTCTTATACATTACCAGGTTTTCATTCCATCCAGCCAGATTGGACAGATATCTGACAGATAATTGTATAGTGGATGCCCAGCTTAAGACACCGGAACCAACTGTGTGCTCTGAAAAATCACAAATCCCTGAGGAGAGTCCAAGTGTGTCCGCTATTGCCATGTGTGAGCCTGACCTCTCTAGTAATACTGTACTTGAAGAGGATCCTCCTTCCACCATTTGTGTGCCTTCTGACGTAGAAATCGAGGATGCTTCTGTGGAATTGCACGAGGAGGATGAGAAGGATATTTATCTAGTTGGTGATAACAAAAAGGATGATGAGGATATTGATGGCGAGGATGTTTGTGTAAGAACTGTAAATCAGGCAACAGTTGTTGCCCATGGTGGGAAAAATCCCTTTGTTGCCATGCCTGGGCAAAGGGCTAAAAAATCCACTTTTCATGTGTGGCATCATTTCCACCCAAATCCGGACAACTTTTGCCAAGCCACTTGTGACCATTGCCAAGTAACAGTGAATATAGAGGTAAGGACCTTAACCATCTTGGAACCTCCTCCCTGTTATGTCACTTGCAGCGCATTCATCAAATCGGAAAGGGTATTGAAACTTTGGGGACAAAAAAACAAACAACAATCAGTCCAGTTTCACCAAGCTGCTCCCTTCTATCTGGATCCAAGCGCCTGCAATCTCCACCACCAACACCTGCATCATCATCAACATCCTCATTCATGATCGGAAGTAGTCCTGCATCCAATATCATAAGGACTGACTCCTCTCCTATCCATTGTTCCTCAGAAGGATCCTTGAGTGTTATGCCTGCTGCTGCTGTTGCTATAAGTCAATCTTCATCCCAGAAGGGGACCAGGAAGAAGACTACTTTTAGTAGTTCAAGAAGTTCAACCAAACAATTGACTGTCACACAATCCTTTGCATTGGCGAACAAGTATGACAGCAAACACCTAGCTGCACAGTGGATTACTGACGCCATAATAGCTATGCTGGTATTAGATGTGCATCCAGTGTCCGCCATTAATGCAGTGGGTTTTACCCAGTTAATTGAGGTCCTGTGTCCTCCACTACAATGTGCTTTCTAGATTCTGTACAAGGGCATTAAATAATGTCCTCTGAATTGCCGTTGTGCCCACTGCCCACTTAACCACCAATCTGTGGAAAAGTGGGATAGGGCAAACTAAGGATTACATGACTGTGACAGCCCACTGGGTAGGTGTTGCCTCCAACAGTGCAAACAGCAGCAGCATCTAACAAATGCCAGCTCATTCAGAGGCAGGCTACTCTGTGTATAACTGGTTTCACTAAGAGGCATACCGCTGAGAACCTCTTAGAAAAACTCAGGGAAATCATTGCAAAATGGCTTGCCCCACTTGGACTCTCCTCGGGATTTGTGATTTCGGACAATGCCACTAATATTGTGAGAGCATTACTTGATCACATCCCATGTTTTGCTCACAGAATTAACCTGGTGGTGGAACATTTTTTTAAAAAATGACGGGCGTGCAGGAGATGGTCTCGGTGGCCCATAAGATTTCTGGACATTTTCGACATTCAGCAACTGTCTGTCGAAGATTGCAGCACCAGCAAGAACTGTTGAATTTGCCCTGCCATCAGCTGAAGCAAGAGGTAGTAAATAGGTGGAATTCTACCCTCTATATGCTTCAACGGATGGAGGAGCAGAAAAAGACCATCCAAGTCTACACTATGGCCTATGACATAGGGAGAGGAGCAGGAATGCACCTTAGTCAAGCACAGTGGAGAATAATTTCTGTGTTGTGCAAGGCTCTCAATCCCTTTGAACTTGCCACACGTGAAGTTAGTTCAGACACTGCCAGCTTGAGTCAGGTCATTCCCCTGATCAGACTTTTGCAAAAGCAGCTGGATAAACTGAAGGAGGATCTGAAATGGAGTGATACCGCTAAGTATGTGGGACTTGTAGATCAAGCCCTTCATTCGCTTCGACAGGATCCAACGGTCGTCAATCTCTTGAAATCAGATCACTATATTTTGGCGACCATACTTGATCCTAGGTTTAAGTCATACGTTGTGTCTTTCTTTCTGACGGACATAAATCTGAAAAGATGCAAGAGCTGTTGGTGAAAAATTTGTAAGCTCAAGCGGAACGTGACACAGCAGCATCTCCTCCTTCAGTTTCTACAGCTGCCAGGAAAAACTACATTTTCCTAAGAGACCCTCTGCTGGTGGTGATGCAGATCAGTCAGCAAAACCTAATGACATCTGGTTGGGTCTGAAAGAACTACCTACAATGAGTGACATGTCTACCGTGACTTTGTTGATATGGTCACCATTCAGAGAATGGAATTAGTATGATTTACAGCCAGCCGCAAGGTTCAAATCCCGACAAAATCCTGATCGTCAAAAGGTAAGTATTCACTAACCATATTCTACCCCCTAACCCTATCCTCCCCCCCCCCTAAGTGCCTAACCCTAACACGCCCTTTCCCTAGCCTAAACCTAACCTCCTGGGAAAGTGCCTAACCCTAAGTCCGTTCCCCCGGGAGCCCCTATCCTAACCCTCCCCTATGGTTTATGAATGTCTAGAAATTGGAATGGCCACAGACCGTATCTCCTGCATTACCCCTTTCATTTTTTTAAAAGAAAATTCTGAACCAATTGCTGCTTGTTGTGTCAACCCAACGGCACAAATCGCACAACTGTGACATTCTGCCAAGGGTTCTCAGCCCTTAAGGCTGCTACACGGCCCAAAAGCCCCATCCTGCTTCACCGCCCAAATGCCACCTATCGTCACCCCTCACCAGCCCTCAAGGCTGTAACGGCTGCAACTTGCCATGGGTTCCAGGCCTCAAGTCTGTAGCAGGACTAATCATAGCTCTGTATTCCACTACTACTCAGCCCAGAGGCTGCATCAACAATTAACTATCAACTATCAATTCTTCAGCCAGCCAGGGGCTGCACCAATTATCAAGTATCAACTCTTCTTACTTCAGCCAGTGATTGTATCAACTATCAATTCTTCAATGTTACCCCAACCATCATTTTTGCACAGTCCTCAACCAAATCTATTTATAACTCAGTTTTGAGCCAGCTAGCTGGATACAACCTTTTGGCCCTTAACTAGATGAAAAAATAAATATTGTGAGCTGGTCAAAATTGACTGGAAATGAGTGGAAATAAATGTTGAGGTTAATAATACTGTAGGAACAAAAAAGGCCCATTTTATATGATTTTAGCGGCTTTTAGGATTTTTTAAGAAAAAATATAGATCCAAAATGGAAAAACAAAACATGGAGGTGAGGTTTTGGCGAAACGAATCCAGATCCAAAACCAAAACATGGGGGTCCGTGCACATCTCTAATCCTAACACAGCTCTCTCCTGCATCTGGTTCTACAGTGACTCTCACTCATTAACTGCATGTACATAGCATACTCCCAGGTTGTATCACTTTCTGCACCGTTTAGCCTGATAAACCCCATTATGGGTGCAGCTCCCGTGTTTATGCTTCTTATAGGTATGACTGTGCAGCTTCTGTACATTATATGCGCCACTGCTATACTGTGCTGGAAACACTCTGTGCTGTCCTCACTCTGTTCTCATACAGTCTGCATTACACTGTGCTTAAGATGGCGTCTGTATGCTGCTCTGGGCGTCTCTAATAGCTTGAATGTCTGAGTCTGTGGGTACCTGTAGGAAATGATGTGTGGGTGATAATACTGCAGAGTTATGTAGGCACACACCAGTGCATGACCTTACCCAGTGCTGCTGGTTTATTGATAGATAGCAGGTACAGCCGTACTCACTGTTACATGTACACGGGTGATGGGGCGGAGTGGTTTTATTCAGCTCACCAGCTGATCAGTGTATGCTGCAAACAGGTGGTGGTGGTGCAGGATGCTGGAACTGTGTTATATGCAGATACTTCACTGGGTCTCTCATAGGAGCTATATAAGAGACGCCCGTCTCCCGTCCTGTCACTTTACACAGCAGACAGTAAAAAAAAACAAGATGATCTTGGCGGCCATCTTGAAACGGGGCATGAAGCCTCCCTGAGGGGACACAATAGTGCACTTCTCTTTCAACATAAAAATCATTCAAAAAATCACTTTTTCTAAGTGATTTAGGTACCAAGTATATTTAAAAAGAGTCTAATTCAAGAGCTAGCGGAGATATATCTTGCATTAGGCTAAATGTTACAAATGTTCCCATTATACTTATTGCTCTCAGTGGTGACTGTGGTCTGGCCCTTATTTATCTTATCCCAACAAGCGTAGATCGTCATAGCTAACGCCGTCTGCAGGTGGCATTACCAGCTTTGTGTCTATGGCATAGTGACACATACTGATTGCTGCTATGTCAGGGAAACTCCTCCTCCCCTGCTGCCTCCTCTGCTGCCTCCTCTGACTGCCTCCCCTGCTGGCTCCTCTGACTGCCTCCTCTGGCTGCCTCCCCTGCTGCCTCCTCTGCCTGCCTCCTCTGCTGGCTCCTCTGGCTGCCTCCCCTGCTGGCTCCCCGACTGCCTCCTCTGCTGCCTCCCCTGCCTGCCTCCTCTGACTGCCTCCCCTGATGCCTCCTCTGACTGCCTCCCCTGATGCCTCCTCTGACTGCTTCCCCTGTTGCCTCCTCTGCCGGCTCCTCTGACTGCCTCCCCTGCCGACTCCCCTGTTGCCTCCTCTGACTGGCTCCCCTGTTGCCTCCTCTGACTGGCTCCCCTGACTGCCTCCTCTGCCGCCTCCCCTGCCTGCCTCCCCTGCCTGCCTCCCCTGACTGCCTCCTGCCTCCCCTGATGCCTCCTCTGCTGGCTCTCCTGATGCCTCCCCTGACTGCCTCCTGCCTCCCCTGACTGCCTCCTCTGATAGACGCCCAGCTGGTCAGTGGAGGCTCGTCCTTTGTTGCAGCAGTCTGCTCCACTCCGGAGACATGTACAGTGTGTGCAGTGTGTGTGTAATATGTACAGTGTGTGCAGTGTGTGTGTAATATGTACAGTGTGTGCAGTGTGTGTGTAATATGTACAGTGTGTGCAGTGTGTGGATGTGGCTTTTTCAGTGTATTTTATGTGGATCTGTTTTTTCCAGTGTTATTTTTATATTGTTCTGGCTTTTTCTTTCCCTTAAATAGTTACCTCCACGGTGACTGTGTGTATGCGCTGTTACATACCCCTACACGCATCACACCAGGGGCGTGGCATAGCTGGCACAAGGCTACGTCCCTTTTTGTACCTGCGACTTCAGAGCGCACATGATCTCAGCTCTTTGAAATACATACAGATACTTTTGGGCTCTTTGCATAGGTCTAGGGGTATATTTACTAAAGTGAGAGTTTTAGAAGTGGAGATGTTGCCCATAGCAACCAATCAGATTCTAGCTAACATGTAACTAGCACCTTCTAGAGGATAGTAGCTAGAATGTGATTGGTTGCTATGGGAAACATCTCCACTTCTAACAACTCTCACTTTAGTAAAGATACCCCCTACTAATCTCCCTGATTGCACCTTACCCCCATTATGTAGCTGTTTGTAAAAAAAAAACAAAAAAACATAGATCCCATACATTCCAATGTGATAATTAGTATCATTTCCCTGCATTGGGTATAAGGCACAATGATCCCTATGGCTACATGTATTAGTATCATTTCCCTGCATTGGGTATAAGGCACAATGATCCCTATGGCTACATGTATTAGTATCATTCCCTGCATTGGGTATAAGGCACAATGATCCCTATGGCTACATGTATTAGTATCATTCCCTGCATTGGGTATAAGGCACAATGATCCCTATGGCTACATGTATTAGTATCATTTCCCTGCATAGGGTATAAGGCACAATGATCCCTATGGCGACATGTATTAGTATAATTTCCCTGCATTGGGTATAAGGCACAATGATCCCTATGGCTACATGTATTAGTATCATTCCCTGCATTGGGTATAAGGCACAATGATCCCTATGGCTACATGTATTAGTATCATTCCCTGCATTGGGTATAAGGCACAATGATCCCTATGGCTACATGTATAAGTATCATTTCCCTGCATAGGGTATAAGGCACAATGATCCCTATGGCTACATGTATTAGTATCATTTCCCTGCATTGGGTATAAGGCACAATGATCCCTATGACTACATGTATTAGTATCATTTCCCTGCATTGGGTATAAGGCACAATGATCCCTATGGCTACATGTATTAGTATAATTTCCCTGCATTGGGTATAAGGCACAGTGATCCCTATGGCTACATGTATTAGTATAATTTCCCTGTATTGGGTATAAGGCACAGTGATCCCTATGGCTACATGTATTAGTATCATTTCCGTACATTGGGTATAAGGCACAATGATCCCTATGGCTACATGTATTAGTATCATTTCCCTGCATAGGTTATAAGGCACAATGATCCCTATGGCTACATGTATTAGTATAATTTCCCTGCATTGGGTGTAAGGCACAGTGATCCCTATGGCTACATGTATTAGTATAATTCCCCTGCATTGGGTATAAGGCACAATGATCCCTATGGCTACATGTATTAGTATAATTTCCCTGCATTGGGTATAAGGCACAGTGATCCCTATGGCTACATGTATTCGTATAATATCCCTGCATTGGGTATAAGCAGTGGCGTAACTAGGGTATTTGGAGCCCAGGGCAAATTTTAAAAGGGAGCCCCCCCCCCAACGTCCCGATATGTGCACGCGCTGGAAAAATGGGCGTGGTCACTTACAAATGGGGCGTGTCAACATGAGACACCCCTTTATTTTCACGCTGAACATTCCTATCCATATGCACCTTGACCCCAGTAGTACCCCTTATACAGCCCCCAATTAGTTCCCCTTACTCAGTGCCCCCAGTAGTGGTCCCCCCAAATGCAGTGCCCTATATAGTGTTCCCCCTTATGCAGTGCCCCCAGTAGCAGTCCCCACAATGCAGTGCCCTTTATCCCCAGTAGTAGTCCCCCCCCCTATGCAGTGCCCTTTATATAGTGCCCCCAGCAGTAGTCCCCCCATGCAGTTTTCCCAGTAGTGATCCCCCCCTATCTAGTGCCCCTAGCAGTAAGCCCCTTATATAGTGCCCCCAGCAGTAGTCGTCCCCCCCTCCCATGCAGTGCCCCCAGTAGTCATCCCCCCTCCCATGTAGTGGTCCCCCTGATGCAGGCCCCCAGTTGTGACCCCCCCCTATCCAGTGGTCCCTGTAGTTGTCCTTCCTGTTATTGCCCCCAGTTGTGGTCCCCCCAGTGCAGTGCCCCTAGTAGTTCCCCCCCCCCAAGTAGTGGTCCCCATTTGAGGTTCCCCCTTCCGATTAAGTGCCCCCTGTAATAGCCCCCCCCAGTAGAGGTCCTCCCAATAATGGTACCCCCAGTAATAGCCCCCCCCAGTAGAGGTCCTCCCAATAATGGTGCTCCCAGTAGTAGCCACCCCCTCCCCTGTTGTGCCCCCAGAAGTGCTGACAGGTTTTTAAAAAAATATATCTAAAAATATACTTACCTGAATCCACGCTGCTGCTCCGGACCACGACACCGCTCCCGCCGCCGCCCGCCAGTCCTCCCGGGCTGGCGCACTCAGCATAATGGGAGAGACGTCATGATGTCATTGGTATAAGGCACAATGATCCCTATGGCTACATGTATTAGTATGATTTCCCTGCATTGGGTATAAGGCACAATAATCCCTATGGCTACATGTATTAGTATGATTTCCCTGCATTGGGTATAAGGCACAATGATCCCTATGGCTACATGTATTAGTATCATTTCCCTGCATTGGGTATAAGGCACAATGATCCCGATGGCTACATGCATTAGTATAATTCCCCTGCATTGGGTATAAGGCACAATGATCCCTATGGCTACATGTATTAGTATCATTTCCCTGCATAGGGTATAAGGCACAATGATCCCTATGGCTACATGTATTAGTATCATTTCCCTGCATTGGGTATAAGGCACAATGATCCCTATGACTACATGTATTAGTATCATTTCCCTGCATTGGGTATAAGGCACAATGATCCCTATGGCTACATGTATTAGTATAATTTCCCTGCATTGGGTATAAGGCACAATGATCCCTATGGCTACATGTATTAGTATCATTTCCCTGCATTGGGTATAAGGCACAATGATCCCTATGGCTACATGTATTAGTATCATTCCCTGCATTGGGTATAAGGCACAATGATCCCTATGGCTACATGTATTAGTATCATTCCCTGCATTGGGTATAAGGCACAATGATCCCTATGGCTACATGTATTAGTATCATTTCCCTGCATAGGGTATAAGGCACAATGATCCCTATGGCTACATGTATTAGTATAATTTCCCTGCATTGGGTATAAGGCACAATGATCCCTATGGCTACATGTATTAGTATCATTCCCTGCATTGGGTATAAGGCACAATGATCCCTATGGCTACATGTATTAGTATCATTCCCTGCATTGGGTATAAGGCACAATGATCCCTATGGCTACATGTATTAGTATCATTTCCCTGCATAGGGTATAAGGCACAATGATCCCTATGGCTACATGTATTAGTATCATTTCCCTGCATTGGGTATAAGGCACAATGATCCCTATGACTACATGTATTAGTATCATTTCCCTGCATTGGGTATAAGGCACAATGATCCCTATGGCTACATGTATTAGTATAATTTCCCTGCATTGGGTATAAGGCACAGTGATCCCTATGGCTACATGTATTAGTATAATTTCCCTGCATTGGGTATAAGGCACAGTGATCCCTATGGCTACATGTATTAGTATCATTTCCGTACATTGGGTATAAGGCACAATGATCCCTATGGCTACATGTATTAGTATCATTTCCCTGCATAGGTTATAAGGCACAATGATCCCTATGGCTACATGTATTAGTATAATTTCCCTGCATTGGGTGTAAGGCACAGTGATCCCTATGGCTACATGTATTAGTATAATTCCCCTGCATTGGGTATAAGGCACAATGATCCCTATGGCTACATGTATTAGTATAATTTCCCTGCATTGGGTATAAGGCACAGTGATCCCTATGGCTACATGTATTCGTATAATATCCCTGCATTGGGTATAAGCAGTGGCGTAACTAGGGTATTTGGAGCCCAGGGCAAATTTTAAAAGGGAGCCCCCCCCCCCCAACGTCCCGATATGTGCACGCGCTGGAAAAATGGGCGTGGTCACTTACAAATGGGGCGTGTCAACATGAGACACCCCTTTATTGTCACGCTGAACATTCCTATCCATATGCACCTTGACCCCAGTAGTACCCCTTATACAGCCCCCAATTAGTTCCCCTTACTCAGTGCCCCCAGTAGTGGTCCCCCCAAATGCAGTGCCCTATATAGTGTTCCCCCTTATGCAGTGCCCCCAGTAGCAGTCCCCACAATGCAGTGCCCTTTATCCCCAGTAGTAGTCCCCCCCCCTATGCAGTGCCCTTTATATAGTGCCCCCGGCAGTAGTCCCCCCATGCAGTTTTCCCAGTAGTGATCCCCCCCTATCTAGTGCCCCTAGCAGTAAGCCCCTTATATAGTGCCCCCAGCAGTAGTCGTCCCCCCTCCCATGCAGTGCCCCCAGTAGTCATCCCCCCTCCCATGTAGTGGTCCCCCTGATGCAGGCCCCCAGTTGTGACCCCCCCCTATCCAGTGGTCCCTGTAGTTGTCCTTCCTGTTATTGCCCCCAGTTGTGGTCCCCCCAGTGCAGTGCCCCTAGTAGTCCCCCCCCCCCCAAGTAGTGGTCCCCATTTGAGGTTCCCCCTTCCGATTAAGTGCCCCCTGTAATAGCCCCCCCCAGTAGAGGTCCTCCCAATAATAGTACCCCCAGTAATAGCCCCCCCCAGTAGAGGTCCTCCCAATAATGGTGCTCCCAGTAGTAGCCACCCCCTCCCCTGTTGTGCCCCCAGAAGTGCTGACAGGTTTTTAAAAAAATATATCTAAAAATATACTTACCTGAATCCACGCTGCTGCTCCGGACCACGACACCGCTCCCGCCGCCGCCCGCCAGTCCTCCCGGGCTGGCGCACTCAGCATAATGGGAGAGACGTCATGATGTCATTGGGTATAAGGCACAATGATCCCTATGGCTACATGTATTAGTATGATTTCCCTGCATTGGGTATAAGGCACAATAATCCCTATGGCTACATGTATTAGTATGATTTCCCTGCATTGGGTATAAGGCACAATGATCCCTATGGCTACATGTATTAGTATCATTTCCCTGCATTGGGTATAAGGCACAGTGATCCCTATGGCTACATGCATTAGTATAATTCCCCTGCATTGGGTATAAGGCACAATGATCCCTATGGCTACATGCATTAGTATAATTTCCCTGCATTGGGTATAAGGCACAATGATCCCGATGGCTACATGCATTAGTATAATTCCCCTGCATTGGGTATAAGGCACAATGATCCCTATGGCTACATGCATTAGTATAATTTCCCTGCATTGGGTATAAAGCACAATGATCCCTATGGCTACATGCATTAGTATAATTTCCCTGCATTGGGTATAAGGCACAATGATCCCTATGGCTACATGCATTAGTATCATTTCCCTGCATTGGATATAAGGCACAATGATCCCTATGGCTACATGTATTAGTATCATTTCCCTGCATTGGATATAAGGCACAATGATCCCTATGGCTACATGTATTAGTATAATTTCCCTGCATTGGGTATAAGGCACAATGATCCCTATGGCTACATGTATTAGTATAATTTCCCTGCATTGGGTATAAGGCACAATGATCCCTATGGCTACATGTATTAGTATCATTTCCCTGCATTGGGTATAAGGCACAATGATCCCTATGGCTACATGTATTAGTATAATTTCCCTGCATTGGGTATAAGGCACAATGATCCCTATGGCTACATGTATTAGTATCATTTCCCTGCATTGGGTATAAGGCACAGTGATCCCTATGGCTACATGTATTAGTATCATTTCCCTGCATTGGGTATAAGGCACAGTGATCCCTTTGGCTACATGTATTAGTATCATTTCCCTGCATTGGGTATAGGGCACAATGATCCCTATGGCTACATGTATTAGTATAATTTCCCTGCATTGGGTATAAGGCACAGTGATCCCTATGGCTACATGCATTAGTATAATTTCCCTGCATTGGGTATAAGGCACAGTGATCCCTATGGCTACATGTATTAGTATCATTTCCCTGCATTGGGTATAAGGCACAGTGATCCCTATGGCTACATGTATTAGTATAATTTCCCTGCATTGGGTCTAAGGCACAATGGCCCTCATTCAGAGCCGCTCGTTAGCGGCAGTACGCTCGTTCCGAGCGATGTTTGCACATCTGCGCATGCGTACGGTTTTTAGTACGCATGCGCGAACCAGTCAGTGCGGCCAAAAATCGTTGGTACGCAATATAGCGAGTGCCTGCTATTTTGAATGACAGAATGAGGCGTATGTGGGTGGTAACAGGGGAAGGTGCTTGAAAACGGGGAGTGGAGATCCGAACGCAGGCGTGCTTAAAGGTCAAAACGGGCGTTTTATGGGTGTGTATATTTAAAACAGCAGCGTCATTGACCACGTCACTGGGTTATTTTATAGCCAGAACTGCACGCAAATTTGTGGTAGCAAACACCAACCACAAGAATAGCGAGCAGTTCATACGCTGGTCGATGTACTCGATTAATCTAATAAATAGCGGACATGACGTAGGATGCGAGCGGCCAGGGGGCGTTTTTAACAAATAAACGAGCGTATGTTTTGCTCGCTCGTTCAGACTTAGAGGTGTGAACAGACTACAATGTGCGTACGGATCATTTGAATAGCCACCCCTTGTTTTTAAACGAACGACCGCAAATAGCGAACGGCTCTGAATGAGGGCCCATGATCCCTATGGCTACATGTATTAGTATCATTTCCCTGCATTGGGTATAAGGCACAATGATCCCTATGGCTACATGTATTTTCTGAGAAGTATCAGTGTTTTTTTATCTACAAGTAGATCTTACTGCTTTGGGGCTCATTTACATTTGGATGTAAGTCAGATGTAGCAGTACACGCCTATCCCATGTATGACACGCCTCTCAGATGTAGCAGTACTGTCCACTTTATCGCCGCGCCCATAGGTGTCGCTGTCACACTCTCCCTGAAATGATTTTTCAAAAGTAGGCCAGTATGGTGTATGGGGGCATCTTCCGGTACCTCTCTGATCGTCTCCTAGGTCTGACATAGCCACATGCGCAGTGTCAGGCACAGAAGCGGGAGCCATGATAATAACTGTATGCTGTGTTATGGTGCAATAGTGCGTAATCCTGACTGACTGCTAGACACAGATATGTCGTCTCCGCTGTTGTGGCCGTTGTCTGATTCCCTCTCTTATTAGGAAGGTCACATACGCAGCCTTACGGATGGATGTGACAACCTTGGTCCCTGATACGGGTCCCTGGCATACAGAGCTATCATACACTGCTTCCAACCCAGATCATTATCCTTTATTTATTTATCTGTGTGTGTGTATATATGTATATGTGTGTGTGTGTGTATGTATATATTGTGATAGGATCACTGGTAGTGGTCTGTGGCAGGTACATTTGTCCCAGATTCCTGTCTTTTGTGTTCTAAACCCCCAGGAGAAAGTCTGCAGTGTAGCAGGCTTGAGTTTTGGCTTTTTGAAAAGCCGGTTTGGGACCTGGGTGTTGTGGGTGAGAGGAGAGGGAGGGCTCCACCCACGGCCACTCCAGGTTTTGGTTCTCGCAGCCTGGTATCAGGTTTGTTAGTTTTCCACCTGAGAGTGGCCAATATAAGCCTAGTGTGTTGAGGGCTGATGGTCTCACCTGGGAGAGCAGACAGGGAGTTTGCTCAGAGACCCTTGGACACCTATCTGTGAGTACTGTGCTGTGCTTTGTTGCTGGCGAGGGCATTAGGCCCTGCCAGGTTCTGGTAGTGAGGGAACTACCTGTGAAGTTAGTGCCCCGACAGGGCTAGGATTTATATTTATGTTTTCTTTATATTTCTGTGATTGTACAATAAAGACTGGCGCCGACCAGCTTGTACTCGCATCCAGACTGGTGTGCTGCTTCCCTGCTGCTGTGTGTGTGTGTAAGGAAGGAGACCTCTACCCAGGAGAGGGACCCCCTAACCTAACTGTGTCACAATATGGTGGAGAATGCGGGCACCCACACACACTGAAGTTGCAGCAAGAGGAAAACTTTCCATTTAAAAATTAAAGGGACAGACACCCAATTTGTGAGTGTGGAAATAACACTGTGTCCTTGGAGTCCCATAGAGGAGGCGTCAGCCAATGCTCAGAGAGGCAAGGTTCAGCTTCCAACCTACACCCCGGGATAAAATGGAGGGCATTATTAAAGCCTTGCTTCAAGCTACAGCAGCTCAGCAGGAATCTACCAGGGCTCAGCAGGAATCCACCAGGGTGCAACTGTTGGCCTTGGAGACAGCCCAGAGGCAACAACAGGTCGCCATTGAGGAAACCCGCCAGGCCTTAAGAGAGGTGGTACAGCACCTGGTCGCCCGGCCCAGAGATGTTAATACTGGTCCTCCCACCACCACTCACTCCGTACGAGCCAGTCACTTCCTCCAAAAGATGACTTTGGGCGATGATGTGGAGGCCTATCTCGCCGCATTTGAAAGAACGGCCGTAAGGGAGAGTTGGCCCAAGGAGCAGTGGGCAAGTCTGGTGGCACCTTTTTTGTCCTGGGAGCCACAAAAAGCATATCTCGACTTATGCCTGGCTGATGCCAAGGACTATAAAAAACTAAAACAGGAGATCCTAACTCGCTTGGGAGTCACCACCTTTGTTCGTGCCCAACGGGTCCACCGCTGGGAGTTCCATAAGGACAAGCCTCCACGTTCACAGATGCATGACCTCGTCCATCTGTCCTCAAAATGGCTACAGCCCGAGACGCTGACCGGACCACAGATCGTGGAAAGGTTCGTGATGGACCGGTACCTGCGATCATTACCTGTGACTCTGCGCAAGTGGGTGAGCCATGCAGACCCTAAGTCCGCGGACCAGTTGGTCGAGCTGGTGGAGAGGTACGTGTCGGCTGAGGAGCTGATGAGTATGCCCCCCCGAGCCCCGATGGCGCACCGGTGAACTCCCAGAGACACTGGTAAGACTGTTCCAGGGGAGAAGGGTGCTGGGCGGTGGAATGTACCTAAGACTGAGGGTGTAGAACCTGGAGACAGGCCTGCCAGGCCAGGAAGGTTCTTGCCCCGTAAACGACTAGACATTAATATGACTCAGTGTTTCCGATGTGGTGGCTTTGGCCATATTGCCGCTAATTGTTCACTTACAACTGAACCTATGCAATGTGATACTGCTCATGTCTACCGCAGGGGGTCTTTCTTTTCACAGACAGCCTGTACGGCTGACCGGCAGGCTGAGACTGATAAGCACATGTGTGTACTCACTGTAGATGGCAACCGAGTAGAGGCACTGTTAGACCCTGGTAGCTTGGTGACACTTATAAAAGCTGAGCTGGTGAACCCCTTGAGGCATACAGGGAAAACTGTTGGTGTGACCTGCATACATGGGGATACTCGATATTATGTTACTGCCGAGGTGAACATCGAGACACCATGTGGTTCTGCTATAGTTTCTGTGGGTTTGGTGCATGGTCTGATGTACGATGCAATATTGGGGAGAGACTTTGCTCACTTCCGGAAATTGTGGGAAAGCCGTTTTGTTCCAGAGGTGAACAACCCCGATCCATTTGAGAAGGTTGTCAATGTAGTGGAGGAGGGAGTTTCTTCTAAGTCAGTTATTCCCTTTTTCTACTATGGTTGGCAAACTAGAGAATGCGGAACGTGACGGTGGCTCGCCAACTGATGTGCCTCACATTGAGGTGGGAAGTGTTGTTGGGCCAGGTGATCGTCTGCCTGATTTAGAGGTCAGAAGAGAGGTCTTTGCCGTGGAGCAGTTGAATGACCCTACTTTGGTAAAAGCCAGGGAGAATGTAAAAGTAGCTGATGGTAAACCCATAGACCCCGATAGTCCTTTGTCCTATCCCCACATGGCAATGTGTTCAGGATTTGTTATATCAGGTGACTAAGAAGGGGGAAGATGTTGTGGAACAACTAATAGTTCCCAAAGCCTACAGAAGAACAGTGTTGGATCTGGCCCATGGTCATATAACGGCAGGCCATCTAGGGGTAGAGAAAACCACTGAGCGAATAATGCAGAGGTTTTTCTGGCCCGGACTTTATAAAGAGGTATCTGACTTTTGCGCATCCTGCCCTGAGTGTCAGTATCATGCTCCCAGGCCACATTTTAAGGGTCCACTAGTTCCATTGCCTATCATAGAGGTGCCGTTTGAAAGAATAGCGATGGATTTGGTTGGACCCTTAATGAAGTCTGCCAGGGGACACCAGTATATTCTGATCATAATGGATTACGCTACCAGGTACCCGGAAGCGATCCCGTTGCGCAATAAATCAACCAAGACCATTGCCAGAGAGCTAGTTCATGTCTTTAGCAGGCTGGGTATACCCAAGGAGATACTAACTGACCAGGGTACACCGTTTATGTCCGAAGTCATGAAAGAGTTATGCCGCCTGTTCAAAATCGAACAGTTAAGAACTTCGGTTTATCACCCCCAAACCGATGGGCTGGTCGAGAGGTTTAACAAGACGTTAAAACACATGCTTAGGAAAGTGGTCGACAAGGATGGTAGGGATTGGGATTACTTATTGCCGTATTTATTGTTGGCAATAAGAGAAGTTCCGCAGTCCTCCACCGGGTTTTCACCCTTCGACTTGTTGTATGGGAGACACCCAAGGGGGTTACTAGACATTGCCAAAGAGACATGGGAGGGGCAGTCTAGTCCTTACAAAACGGTGATTGAGTATGTTTCTCAAATGCAGGAGAGAATTGCTGTGGTGCCGATAGTGAGAGAGCACCTGGAACAGGCTCAACAGGCACAGCAGAGGGTATACAACCGCAATGCTCGGTTACGCAGCTTTGCTCCTGGGGACATAGTGTTAGTATTGGTTCCCACTGTGGAAAATAAACTTTTGGCTAAATGGCAAGGGCCCTTTGAAATCTTAGAAAGAGTGGGGCAGGTCAATTACAAAGTTTACCAGCCGGGGGAAAAAAAAGCCGAAACTCAAGCCTGCTACACTGCAGACTTTCTCCTGGGGGTTTAAAACACAAAAGACAGGAATCTGGGACAAATGTACCTGCCACAGACCACTTTACCAGTGATCCTATCACAATATGTATATGTGTGTATGTGTGTGTATGTGTATATATATGTATATGTGTATATATATATATATATATATATTATAATATAGCGTGACTGTCCTCGTATAGGGGCTGATACTGAGTCACACACAGCAGCGCCTATTGGCGGACGCCTGTCTGGGAGTTTATGGAAGTGACAGGACAGAAACGCCCACTTTTAGGGTGCGAGTTGCGGTAACACGGTGAACACGTCACATTACATATACCATTCAGTTTGATTTCAGAGGAAATTTGCCTGTTTTTTTGCGCACCGCCCCGAACAGAGGAAAGGTAGGGACAATGTGTACCCAAAGCTAAAAATGTCTGGACACAGGGCCTTATACAGTGATGGATGCAATGCCGATGGTTACTGTCAGGTTGCGGCCTGTGCCGGCTTCCCCTCACCTTCCAAGCGGTCAGACACCAGGTGCGACGGCGAGTGACGCGCTGAGGATTATACCTGGGGTCTGGTAGGACATCCATGTGCTCGCTCCATGATTTATTTCCTGCAGTTACCATCATGGACGCAGCCATGACAGTCTACATCACATGATTAGCCCTTTACCCAACGGTAGCATAGGTTGCTGTCAGCTGACACTATCCTCCAATGGAATGTTACCTGAGGGTATTTAGCCGAGTTCCAGACAACAGGAAGTTGCCTGTACAACGTCGTTACTTCCAGTGTATACTAGCTGCTGCAGCGTTCCAGGTTCCAAGCACCTTTCTTCCAGCGATACTCTCCTAGTGTTTACCCTCAGTGTGTGTGTACTCTGGGCCTGATTCAGAGCCGCTCGTAAGCTCCGAGCGATGTTCGCACATCTGCGCATGCGTATGGGTTGTTATGCGCATGCGCCAACCAGTCAGTGCGGTCGGAAATTGTGTGCTTGCAAAATAGCGAATGCCTGCTAATTTGAGTGACAGAATGAGGCGTTTGTGGGTGGTAACAGGGGAAGGTGCTTGAAAACGGGGAGTGGAGATCCGGACGCAGGCGTGCCAAACGGTCAAAACGGGCGTTTTAAGGGTGTGCATAATTAACAAAGCAGCGTCATCGACCACGTCACTTGGTTGTCTTTTAGCCTGAACTGCTCTCATGATTGCGGTAGGAAAATCCAACCACAAGAATAGCGAGCAGTTCATACGCCTTTCGATGTACTCGATTAATCAAATAAATAGCGGAGATGACGTAGGATGCGAACGGCCAGGGGGTGTCTTTACAAAATAGCGAGCGCATATTTCGTTCGCTCGCTCAGACATAGAGACGTCAACAGACCGCAAAGAGCGAGCGCTCAATTTAAATAGCCGGACCCTTTTTCTGTAGGAGCATCCGCAAATAGCGTCTGGCTCTGAATCAGGCCCTCCGTACGTTACCCGAGTACAATCTCCTAGTGCCATCCTCCTGTGCCAGTTCTGCATCTGAAGTCAGTGTGTGTGCTCAGTACATTTTCCAAGTACAATCTCCTAGTGCCAGTCTCTTGTGCCAGCCTGCGTCTGGATGAACGGAGTGTGTACACAGTGCATCACCCAAGTGCACAACTTCCAGTATCCTTCTCCTGTGCTCTCCCTGTGACAGTGATCTTCCAGTTCCCACTTGTACCTGACTAAAGGGCCGCGACCTCCTTGCTGGGTGCAGTTTAAACTAGGGGTGTGCACCGGCCACTTTTCGTGTTTTGTGTTTTGGTTTTGGATCTGGATCTTTCTTCGTGTTTTGGATCTGGATTGGTTTTGCCAAAACCACCCTTCCGTGTTTTGGGTTCTGGGTTTTGTGTTTTGGATCTGTATTTTTTTGAAAAAAAGCATAAAAACAGCTAAAATCACAGAATTTGTAGGTTTTTCTGCTCCTATGCTATTATTAACCTCAATAACCTTAATTTCCACTCATTTCCAGTCTATTCTGAACACCTCACACCTCACAATAGTGTTTTTATGTCCAAAAGGTTGCACCGAGGTAGCTGGATGACTATGCTAAGCGACACGAGTGGGCGGCACAAACACGTGACCCATCTAGGAGTGACACTGCAGTGGCAGACAGGATGGCAGTTAGAAAAACTAGGCCCCAAACTGTACATAATGCAAAGAAAAAAAGAGGTGCAAGATGGAATTGTCCTTGGGCCCTCCCACCCACCCTTATGTTGTATAAACAGGACATGCACACTTTAACAAATCAATCATTTCAGCGCCAGGGTCTGCCACACAACTGTGGCTGAAATGATTGGTTCGTTTGGGCCCCCACAAAACAAGCTGGCAATTAATGTGTCCCTGCACAAACTGGCTCTACGGAGGCAAGATGTCATCCTCATCCTCCTCATCCACCGATTCCTCACCCTCTTCAGTGTGTACATCCTCATCCTCACAAAGTATTAACTCGTCCCCACTTGAATCCACCACCACAGGTCCCTCTGTACCTTCTGGAGGCTGGTCTCCCTGGAAGAGCTGATAATTCATTTTGATGAACATCATCTTCTCCACATTCTGTGGAAGCAACCTCCTACGCCTTTCGCTGACAAGGTTCCCGGCTGCACTAAACACTCTTTCGGAGTACACACTGGAGGGGGGGCAACTCAGGTAAAATAGAGCCAGTTTGTACAGGGGCCTCCAAATTGCCTCTTTTTCCTGCCAGTACAGGTATGGACTGTCTGACATGCCTACTTGGATGCTGTCACCGATGTAATCCTCCACCATTCTGTCAATGGTGACAGTATCATATGCAGTGACAGTAGACATGTCAGAAATTGTTGCCAGGTCCTTCAGTCCGGACCAGATGTCCAAACTTGGTCCTGCCTGCCCTGCATCACCGCCAGCGGGTTGCTTAGGATACCTAAGTTTTTTCCTGGCAGCCCCAGTTGCGGGAGAAAATGAAGAAGGAGCCGTTGACGTGTCACGTTCCGCTTCAGCTGACAGTGTGTTCACCAGCAGGTCTTTGCACCTCTGCAGGCTTGTGTCGGCCGGAAAGAGAGACACCACATAGGCTTTAAACCTAGGATCGAGCACGGTGGCCAAAATGTAGTGGTCTGATTTCAACAGATTGACCACCCTGGAATCCTGGCAAAGCGAATGAAGGGCTTCATCCACAAGTCCCACATGCCGAGCGGAATCGCTCCGTCTTAGCTCCTCCTTCACTTTCTCCAGCTGCTTCTGCAAAAGCCTGATGAGGGGAATGACCTGACTCAAGCTGGCAGTGTCTGAACTGACTTCACGTGTGGCAAGTTCGAAGGGCTGAAGAACCTTGCACAACACGGAAATCATTCTCCACTGCGCTTGAGTCAGGTGCATACCCCCTCCTTTGCCTATGTCATAGGTGGATGTATAGGCTTGTATGGCCTTTTGCTGCTCCTCCATCCTCTGAAGCATATAGAGGGTTGAGTTCCACCGCGTCACAACCTCTTGCTTCAGGTGATGGCGGGGCAGGTTCAAGAGTGTTTGCTGGCGCTCCAGTCTTCGGCACGCAGTCGCTGAATGGCGAAAGTGGCCAGAAATTTTTCGGGCCACCCAAAGCGTCTCCTGCACGCCCCTGTCGCTTTTCAGAAAATTCTGCACCACCAAGTTTATTGTGTGAGCAAAACATGGGACGTGCTGGAATTTGCCCAGATGTAATGCCCGCACAATATTGGTGGCGTTGTCAGATATCACAAATCCCCAGGAGAGTCTAAGTGGGGTAAGCCACTGGGCGATGATTTCCCTCAGTTTCTCTAAGAGGTTGTCGGCGGTGTGCCTCTTACTGAAACCGGTGATACACAGCGTAGCCTGCCTTGTAACGAGCTGGCGTTTCTGAGATGCTGCTACTGGTGACGCTGCTGCTGTTGCTGCGTAAGGTGATACATCTACCCAGTGGGCTGTCACAGTCATATAGTCCTTAGTCTGCCCTGTTCCACTTGTCCACATGTCCGTGGTTAAGTGGACATTGTGTACAACGGCATTTTTCAGGACACTGAGGACACTTTTTCTGACGTTTCTGTACAGTCTCGGTATCGCCTGCCTAGTGAAGTGGAATCTAGACGGGATTTGGAACCGGGGACACACTACCTCCATCAATTGTCTAAGTCCCACTGCACTAATGGCGGATACCAGACGCACGTCTAACACCAACATAGCAGTCAAGGCCTCAGTTATACGTTTTGCTTCAGGATGACTGCTGTCGTACTTCATCCTCCTCGCTAAGGACTGTTGGAGGGTCAATTGTTTAGTAAAAGTAGTGGTGTTCCTACTTCCTCTCTGGGATGATGAACGACTCCCAGCAGCAGCAGCAACAGCAGCAGCGGCAGCAGTAGGCGTAGCAATGCAGGATCCTCCGGAGGAATCCCGGATAGGAGAGTCAGTCATGCCAGTGATATGGCCTGCAGGACTACTTCCGATCCTGACTAAGGAGGAAATTGACGAGGAGGGAGTTGACGGTGTGGTTTGCAGGCGCTTGGATACAACAGGACAACGGGATTTAGGTGTCCCTGGACTGCTTACGGTCTGAGCCAAAGTTTCTGAACTTGACAGTAACTTTTTATGAACGCGCTGCAGGTGCCGTATAAGGGAGGATGTTCCTAGGTGGTTGACGTCCCTACCCCTACTTATTTCACCTTTACATATGGTACATATGGCAAGACAGTTGTTGTCCGGATTTGGATAGAAATATTGCCAGACCAAAGAGGTGGAATGTTTGGTCTTCTGCCCAGGCATGACCGTGATGGGCTTTTTCATCCCACGGACAACAACTGTCTCCCCCGGAGCCTGATTTAAACAAACCACATCACCATCAGAATCCTCCTCGCCAACTTCCTCCTCAGCGCCAGCTACACCAGTATCCTCATCCTGTTGTACTTCAACAGTGACATCTTCAATTTGCATATCAGCAAGTGGACTGTGGGTGCTCCTTTCAGCACTTGCAGGGGGCGTGCAAATGGTGGAAAGAGCCACCTCTTCCCGTCCAGTGCTGGGAAGGTCAGGCATCGCAACCACCACCACACTTGGACTCTCTTTGGGGATTTGTGATATCTTCTTAGAAAGCACAGTTCTTCGCTGTGCTTTTGCCAGCTTAACTCTTTTGATTTTTTTAGTGGGAGGAGTGCTTCCATCGTCATGTGAAGCTGAACCACTAGTCATGAACATACTAGGGATCGACCTTAGCCGTTCCTTGCCACTCCGTGTCGTAAATGGCATATTGGCAAGTTTACGTTTCTCTTCAGCTGATTTAAATGTCTTTTTCAAGGTCATTTTCCTGAACTTTGCCATTTGGGATTGTATGTGCCCTCTACTATGACATTGGGCATCGGCCTTGGCAGACGACGTTGATGGCATGTTATCGTCTATGTCATGACTAGTGGCAGCAGCTTCAGCACTAGGAGGAAGTGGTTCTTGATCTTTCTCTATTTTATTTTTATCGGAGAAAGTTTGGTCCTCCATTTATGTTATATCGATTTGATATATACGTGCGGCTAAACACAGAAAATAAATTTTTTTTTGGTTCGGACTGGAGTGTACTTTGTGGGTTACAGCACCCTTTAACGGTCAAGCCAGCCGGCCCTTTACTTATGACACAGGCGCACTCTTGGCACTACTTTGTTGATGCACGTGCGGCTACTGCGCACACAATTCACAAACACAGAAAATAATTTTTTTTTGGTTTGGACTGGAGTGTACTTTGGGGGTTACAGCACCCTTTAACGGTCAAGCCAGCCGGCCCTTTACTTATGACACAGGCGCACGCTTGGCACTACTTTGTTGATGCACGTGCGGCTACTGCGCACACAATTCACAAACACAGAAAATAATTTTTTTTTGGTTTGGACTGGAGTGTACTTTCGGGGGTTACAGCACCCTTTAACGGTCAAGCCAGCCGGCCCTTTACTTATGACACAGGCGCACGCTTGGCACTACTTTGTTGATGCACGTGCGGCTACTGCGCACACAATTCACAAACACAGAAAATAATTTTTTTTTAGGTTTGGACTGGAGTGTACTTTCGGGGGTTACAGCACCCTTAACGGTCAAGCCAGCCGGCCCTTTACTTATGACACAGGCGCACGCTTGGCACTACTTTGTTGATGCACGTGCGGCTACTGCGCACACAATTCACAAACACAGAAAATAATTTTTTTTTTGGTTTGGACTGGAGTGTACTTTCGGGGGTTACAGCACCCTTAACGGTCAAGCCAGCCGGCCCTTTACTTATGACACAGGCGCACGCTTGGCACTACTTTGTTGATGCACGTGCGGCTACTGCGCACACAATTCACAAACACAGAAAATAATTTTTTTTTTGGTTTGGACTGGAGTGTACTTTCGGGGGTTACAGCACCCTTAACGGTCAAGCCAGCCGGCCCTTTACTTATGACACAGGCGCACGCTTGGCACTACTTTGTTGATGCACGTGCGGCTACTGCGCACACAATTCACAAACACAGAAAATAATTTTTTTTTTGGTTTGGACTGGAGTGTACTTTCGGGGGTTACAGCACCCTTAACGGTCAAGCCAGCCGGCCCTTTACTTATGACACAGGCGCACGCTTGGCACTACTTTGTTGATGCACGTGCGGCTACTGCGCACACAATTCACAAACACAGAAAATAATTTTTTTTTTGGTTTGGACTGGAGTGTACTTTCGGGGGTTACAGCACCCTTAACGGTCAAGCCAGCCGGCCCTTTACTTATGACACAGGCGAACGCTTGACACTACTTTGTTGATGCACGTGCGGCTACTGCGCACACAATTCACAAACACAGAAAATAATTTTTTTTTGGTTTGGACTGGAGTGTACTTTCAGGGGTTACAGCACCCTTTAACGGTCAAGCCAGCCGGCCCTTTACTTATGACACAGGCGCACGCTTGGCACTACTTTGTTGATGCACGTGCGGCTACTGCGCACACAATTCACAAACACAGAAAATAATTTTTTTTTGGTTTGGACTGGAGTGTACTTTCGGGGGTTACAGCACCCTTTAACGGTCAAGCCAGCCGGCCCTTTACTTATGACACAGGGGCACTCTTGGCACTACTTTGTTGATGCACGTGCGGCTACTGCGCACACAATTCACAAACACAGAAAATAATTTTTTTTTAGGTTTGGACTGGAGTGTACTTTCGGGGGTTACAGCACCCTTAACGGTCAAGCCAGCCGGCCCTTTACTTATGACACAGGCGCACGCTTGGCACTACTTTGTTGATGCACGTGCGGCTACTGCGCACACAATTAACAAACACAGAAAATAATTTTTTTTTGGTTTGGACTGGAGTGTACTTTCGGGGGTTACAGCACCCTTTAACGGTCAAGCCAGCCGGCCCTTTACTTATGACACAGGCGCACGCTTGGCACTACTTTGTTGATGCACGTGCGGCTACTGCGCACACAATTCACAAACACAGAAAATAATTTTTTTTTTGGTTTGGACTGGAGTGTACTTTCGGGGGTTACAGCACCCTTAACGGTCAAGCCAGCCGGCCCTTTACTTATGACACAGGCGCACGCTTGGCACTACTTTGTTGATGCACGTGCGGCTACTGCGCACACAATTCACAAACACAGAAAATATATTATTTTTTTAGCACTTGGGGGGAGCACCCCTGATGGACAGAGCACCCCCTGGACAACACTACAGCACCCCTTTAGGACTGGGACACTGCACAGGACTTTGGAACTGACTGCACAACACAGTCCAGCCAGCCCCTATGGACTTTGAAGTAGTGGACACAGCCCCTATTAACAACAGCAGCACAGCACAACACAGCCAGCCCCTATGGACTTTGAAGTAGTGGACAACAGCAGCACTACACTACACAGCACTAACTCCCACCCTCCCTCTTCACTGTCCACAGCCGAGTGAGAAAATGGCGCCGACGCGGGTACCTTATATAGGATCCAAAACCCGCGAGACTCGGAAGGCGGGATGATGACGTTTTGCCTCGATGTCAGATCCGAGTCAGGCGGGAAAAGTCGAGCCTGACTCGGATCGGACTCGGATCGGGGGGGCTCGGGGGGGTTCGGATTTCAGAAATCCGAACCCGCTCACCCCTAGTTTAAACCCAAATCCCGCTTGGCGGGGTCACTGGTGAACACCTCCCAGTAAGTTAGACTCCGCGCCTTTGGGCAGGTCTCGCCAACATCCGGTACATGTGGATGAGTAAGACATATATCCAGGCCCCTCGTCTCCGATTCCTTTCTCAACCTGGGTCCAAGTCTTCTAATGATCCTACAGAGAACCACCATAGCCCGAACGTTACAGTTACACAGCTGAGCGATGATCGGTGGCCTGTGCAGGTGTCGGCGTCACATGTCGGAGGTTGAGCGATGATCGGTGGGCTGTGCAGGTGTCGGAGTCACATGTCGCAGGCGTCATCTTTGTCGCTCGCAGTGCGGTTTTATTTTCAAAGTGATTGATGGGCAGCAGCCGTTTGTGGTTGGCAACAGTGAGGTGGTGACTGAAATGCAGGTGTAACGCGACCATGTTCAGGGCGTCTGCCTGCGACTGTGATCCCGTATGCGGTCAAAATAGCTCCGCCTTCTACGTTCCCGCAACCATTCTGTCTGATCATAGGGTTACTTGGAAGTTTTCTGATCTGCGACCAGTGGTACAGAGACGGAAGATCTGCGGTGTCTACATGGGCAGTCATAGGCTGACACCTCACTAGGGGGAGGGTCAGGGTCAGTCACTAGGGGGAGGGTTAGGGTTAGTCAATAGGGGGAGTGGATCACTGCTGATTGGGCAGACCCCCAGGGAAAGGTAAAGCCACGAGTTGGAACTTCTGATTAACGATTTTCTGACAAATCAAGGATATAGATTTTTATATTTAAATCAATATTAATATTATTTATGATTCCGTGTTTCCTTTTGATTACGACGATCCCTTAACGATCAGGAATATCGATACAAATCAGCCGACTATGGATGCTAAAATAGTTAAGTGTTTAATGCAGAATATTGCTATTATTATGGTATCCTGTGTTCCAAAATGTAATATATATATTTTTTTATAAAATCGTGTTGGATAAGTTATAAATAGATTTTCTTTCCCTAATTCAGTCATCACATAACTTCGTTTCTGAGCAGTTTTTGGAAACAATATTATCCAGATATGGGGCTAAGCAGCGAATGTGTGAATGGCGCACCCAGCAAATGCTTGTAATATGGATGATATCCCCGGGGGGACGTGTCCTCGTCATCTCTGTGTGATGGGGACAGATGATCGGAGCGCAGAGAGCAGGAATTCCAGGTTTAGCAGCTCGTTCTGAGGATTTATCATGTATCACAATAAGCTCAGGAAGATTTGTCCTAAACCCTTTGTAGAGAAGAGAATGAGAAGAATCTGCCACCCCTGAGCTCCGGCCCAGCGACTGGGTATCATGGGCAGAGTGTGACCTGCCAGCCATTCACTGGGCACAATACAAGGGCTGTGTCTGACCACTGGGTCTCATTGTTACGCACATGGAACATTACATATTAATATTTAGATGATCTCATATGGGGCCATATTTATAAAATAAATTGCAATTTTATCCAGAAAATAACAATATTTTTTGCATCGTGATCGCAATGATGTAATCGCGATCCGGGACATCGCTGGCAAAAATGCTGTGTCGTGGCGTATCCATCTCCCAGCATTCCTCCAGGTATTAAGAATATCCCTGCTTGTGCACAGATGATATAATCAGACTCACTGAGGTACTAATTTAGTCACCTGTGCTTAAGCATGGATATCCTGAAAACCAGGACTGAGTGCCTTTAAGGACAGCGTTTTTGAACCGCTGTTCTAAAATATATATTGCGCCCCTCCCCCCTATTTGCAGAATCCATCCAACCCAACGTGCAGCACCCCTGACCCCCAGTTCTTGCAGAGCCCCCCCCCCCATGTTCCCAGTCCCACCACCATTGCAGGGAGAGGTGGATACCAATGAGAGACACGGTGGGGAGGAGGGACCCAGTGGAAATTGAAGGGGGGGATGGGGAGGCATGAGGCTGGGGAGGCACAGAGGCTTTAGGGAACATATATAAAATATACAGGTTGAGTCTCCCATATCCGTAATTCTATTAACCGAAATATTCCAAAAACAGAAGTTTTTTTTGGCAGCCGTGACGTCATGACGTCACAGATCAATGACCAATCACTATCGGCGTGGGCGTGCTCCCCCCACTGCAGCGCACGCCAGGCACTTCGTGACACCCGCCGGACTCCCCCGCAACACCTGATGGACCCTATTGCAGTACCCACCCCCGCCGCCCATGCCAGGACTCACATGACACCTGCCGGATCACTCGCGACATCCACCGGACACCCCTGCTGCACACGCCAGGCCTCCTGTGACACATGCCGGACCCCTCCGCTGCACACGCCAGGCCTCCTGTGACACATGCCGGACCCCTCCACTGCACACGCCAGGCCTCCTGTGACACATGCCGGACGCCTCCGCTGCACACGCCAGGCCTCCTGTGACACACGCCGGACCCCTCCGCTGCACACGCCAGGCCTCCTGTGACACACGCTGGACCCCTCCGCTGCACACGCCAGGCCTCCTGTGACATCTCCTGGATCCCTCCGCTGCACACGCCAGGCCTCCTGTGACACATGCCGGACCCCTCCGCTGCACACGCCAGGCCTCCTGTGACATCTCCTGGATCCCTCCGCTGCACACGCCAGGCCTCCTGTGACACATGCCGAACCCCTCCGCTGCACACGCCAGGCCTCCTGTGACACATGCCGGACCCCTCCGCTGCACACGCCAGGCCTCCTGTGACATCTCCTGGATCCCTCCGCTGCACACGCCAGGCCTCCTGTGACACATGCCGGACCCCTCCGCTGCACACGCCAGGCCTCCTGTGACACATGCCGGACCCCTCCGCTGCACACGCCAGGCCTCCTGTGACATCTCCTGGACCCCCCCTGCAAGGTATTCTGAAAACCGAAATTATCCAAAATCCGAAATGCTCCTTGTCCCGAGCATTTCGGATATGGGAGACTCAACCTGTATATAAAAATTACCCTCGCAGAGAGATATATGTTATGCTCAAACTCCACCATTACAGCCCAGGTTTTAAGGATAACCAAGCTTGAGCACAGGTGAATTAGGATCGTAGTTGCTAATACGCTCGCAATCGGCTGATTGTTGCGTCCTGTGTATGCATCGCAGAGTGACTGACAGGAAGTTCCGTTTGTGGGTGGTGATGGGGGGGTGGTCTGAGAAATGCAGGCGTGCCAGTGCGTTCGGACGCCGTTACAGGGGCGTGCATAAATTAGTCACTGTGATGCCATACGCAGCCTGAGGCCTCATACTGTACGTCGAGGTTAGTAATTCCTGAGTAAGGAAAATGCTATTCCATTCGCAGTTGTTATCCGTAGTGAATCAGGACCTTAATTAGTACCTCAGTAAATCTGATTAACCATCTGGGCTCAAGCATGGATATCCTTAAAACCTGGACTGTAATGGCAGAGTTTGGGAAGCTCTGCAATATGCTGCACCATATACAGTATAGATTATCCTGGCATATATATGCTATGCTGCGAGACATGGGTGTAACTACCACAGGTGTATGGGGGCACAGCGCTGAGGGGGCCCATCTTCCTTGTCACAGTTACATGTGTTATATACATTTATCACCATTGGGTGGTACATAGGGGCCCTTACTAACGTTTGCTATGGGGCCATTAAATACCTAGTTACGCCCCTATATACATTTTGAGGCGTTATATAGACATTGCCAGGATTTATCTGTAGTGTCACTCAGGGACTTCTGCAAAACCTATACAGTCATTATCCCGTATACTGTGTGTCATGTGTTCTCTTGTGTTTTGTCAGCTGTGTGACTGGGGGGTGATAGAGCAGCACATTATACCTCTCCTGGGGGCTGTCCCTGGCTCTATAATTAGCTGCCTCCCCCCCCCCCCCCCCGTGTCACAGGAGCCGCTCGCTGAGAGTCCTCTTAGTCACCCCAAACCCTTAGCAGGGGCAGCTATCCGACAGAGGCACCATGAGGAAAGCAGGTGAGTGCGGGGAGGCACAGGGGAGGCACAGGAGAGGCACAGGAGAGACACAGGAGAGACAGAGAGGGGGAAATGGGGAGAAATGAGAGGTAGAGGGGAGGAAGAGAGAGAGCACACAGGAGAGGACACATGTGACTGTCACTCATATAATGAGACCTAAAATAACCCCTCAGTGTAACTGAGAACATTGCACATTTATCTGATTCCTTGTGTTACGGGGAATATTCTGTATATCTGGGGATCATCACCCCTAATCCTCTCTATAACGCAGTAACACCTTGTATAATGCCAAATCCTCTTATTTCTACCTCTTTATTCCTATAGACTTGGATTTCTCTGGAAATGTACAGTAGCCACTAGAATCTTCTATCCCTATAGTTTCTACTCGTATAATTCTATACTAAACATCACTATATTGTTCTATGGTCCCTGTTATTGCGATCCATTACCTGTAAGGTCATCTTCTGGCTGTAGGGGGCGCACCTATAATGACTGGGATTCTCATGCAACCCTCCCTTACTATGATGGAGCAGCCCATATCACCTGCACTCCAAGTAAGACACCTAAGCTAGGTACACACTGGGCCTGATTCAGACCCTTTCGCTAGGCTGCGCTCGCACGTAGCCTGCCGATGTTTGCAATGTGCACATGCGTACGCATCTCAGTGCGCAAACCAGTCCATGCGATTACGAAGCGAACGCCCTTTGTGCATAGACACCTGACTAGCTTGAGTGACAGGACGAGCCGTTTGTGGGTGGTGACGGGGGGTGGTCGATGGTAACGGAGGAGTGGGTGCGAACGCAGGCATGTCTGTACGTCCTAACACAGTTTCATGGGCGTGCATAATTAACAGGCAGCGTCATAGTACACGTCACATGGCTGAATTACACGCAGCAGCACTCGCAGTGTTTGCGGTAGGGTCTGGTCAGCCACAAGTACTGTGTATGGGTCCGATGTTACCGATTGTTACATACAGATGACGTATGTTTACTAAGGGAAAGTGGGCGTCTTAAGACAGGCTGGTGGGCTTCTAAATACACACCGCGATCGCTCGCCATGACATAGTGGGCGTGCTAATGCCTTGCCGTACGATCGCGGGATTTGCATACTCAGGCTGCTGACAGCGGCGTGCCAACGCATCTAACGAGTGGGGCTGAATTGTGCCCACTATGCAATAACTGGGACGATTTTTATGCAAAATGACGGTCCCGATATCTGTACTACACACTATGGGCGGGATGCAGGCAGGGGAGAAATGCGGTCACACCCCAATAATGCCAGTCACACCCCAATAATGCCAGTGTGATCGCATTTCTCATATGCACCAAACCCCAGAATGTGATGCACTCTGGGGTTTGGATGTGGTGGGTACTTCCATCTTCCTGATGGCGTTCCCCTATAGAAGGTTATGGGCTTCTGTCCGCAGAGCGCTGATAGAGGTATCCATCAGATCCCTCCCAGCACCCCCGCGGCACATGTCATTCAGCGCATGCGCAGAAGGACGCCATAGAGAGCAGTCATTTGCGCATACATGCTGACAATCAGCCCCCTGGGGCAGCGTAATCACGTCATCGTGGCCCCGCCCCCTCTTCATAATGCCGTTATATTTGGCACTGTGAAGCAGGGGGCGGGGCCACGATGACGCAATACAGCGCGAATCGCGTCACCATCTCCCCCGCTGTGGGGATTTCTAGTGGATTCTGGGGGGAGGTCGGGAGAGTTGGGGAATGTCGGGAGGCCTGCCTGCCTTTCTGGGGGGCTAGGAAAATCAGGAGGCTCCCAGGCAATCTGGAAGGGTAGGCCTGCCTGCCTTTGCACATTCCTTCATCTATACCAGCTTTACCAACGGCGCCATGCATGTGAACAGCGGCAGGATGCATTACATCCTGTACGCGATGCGTCGTGCACAGGGCTGCCATCAGAAAGTGCGGGGCCTGGGACTGATAAAATTGGCAGGGCCCCCCTATCCCCGCTACCTACAAATAAAAAATGTGGCCAATAAATATCAAGCCAGAGCCCCCCTTTTATGTGTGTCCAGCCAGCCCCCCTTCTGCGTGTCCAGCCAGCCCCCCTTCTGCGTGTCCAGCCAGCCCCCCTTCTGCGTGTCCAGCCAGCCCCCCTTCTGTGTGTCCAGCCAACCCCCCTTCTTATGTGTGTCCAGCCAGCCCCCCTTCTTATGTGTGTCCAGCCAGCCCCCCTTCTTATGTGTGTCCAGCCAGCCCCCCTTCTTATGTGTGTCCAGCCAGCCCCACTTCTTCTGTGTGTCCAGCCAGAGCCCCTCCTTCTTCTGTGTGTCCAGCCAGAGCCCCTCCTTCTTCTGTGTGTCCAGCCAGAGCCCCTCCTTCTTCTGTGTGTCCAGCCAGAGCCCCCCTTCTTATGTGTGTCCAGCCAGAGCCCCCCCTTCTTATGTGTCCAGCCAGAGCCCCTCCTTCTGTGTCCAGCCAGAGCCCCCTCCTTCTGTGTCCAGCCAGAGCCCCTCCTTCTTCTGTGTGTCCAGCCAGAGCCCCCCTTCTTATGTGTGTCCAGCCAGAGCCCCCCCTTCTTATGTGTCCAGCCAGAGCCCCTCCTTCTTCTGTGTCCAGCCAGAGCCCCCTCCTTCTGTGTCCAGCCAGAGCCCCCTCCTTCTGTATCCAGCCAGAGCCCCCTCCTTCTGTATCCAGCCAGAGCCCCCCCTTCTGTGTCCAGCCAGAGCCCCCCCCTTCTGTGTCCAGCCAGAGCCCCCCCTTCTGTGTCCAGCCAGAGCCCCCCCTTCTGTGTCCAGCCAGAGCCAGCCCTTCTGTGTGTCCAGCCAGAGCCCCCCCTTCTTCTGTGTGTCCAGCCAGAGCTCCCCTTCTTCTGTGTATCCAGCCAGAGCTCCCCTTCTTCTGTGTGTCCAGCCAGAGCTCCCCTTCTTCTGTGTGTCCAGCCAGAGCTCCCCTTCTTCTGTGTGTCCAGCCAGAGCTCCCCTTTTTCTGTGTCCAGCCAGAGCCCCCTTCTTATGTGTGTCCAGCCAGAGCCTCCCCTTTTTCTGTGTGTCCAGCCAGAGCTCCCCTTCTTCTGTGTGTCCAGCCAGAGCTCCCCTTCTTCTGTGTGTCCAGCCAGAGCTCCCCTTCTTCTGTGTGTCCAGCCAGAGCTCCCCTTTTTCTGTGTCCAGCCAGAGCCCCCTTCTTATGTGTGTCCAGCCAGAGCCTCCCCTTTTTCTGTGTGTCCAGCCAGAGCTCCCCTTCTTCTGTGTGTCCAGCCAGAGCTCCCCTTTTTCTGTGTCCAGCCAGAGCCCCCTTCTTATGTGTGTCCAGCCAGAGCCCCTTCTTATGTGTGTCCAGCCAGAGCCCCCCCCTTCTGTGTGTCCAGCCAGAGCCCCCTTCTTCTGTGTGTCCAGCCAGAGCCCCCCTTCTGTGTGTCCAGCCAGAGCCCCCCCTTCTGTGTGTCCAGCCAGAGCCCCCCCTTCTGTGTGTCCAGCCAGAGCCCCCCCTTCTGTGTGTCCAGCCAGAGCCTCCCCTTCTGTGTGTCCAGCCAGAGCCCCCCCTTCTGTGTGTCCAGCCAGAGCCCCCCTTCTTCTGTGTCCAGCCAGAGCTCCCCCTTCTTCTGTGTCCAGCCAGAGCCCCCCCTTCTGTGTGTCCAGCCAGAGCCCCCCCTTCTGTGTGTCCAGCCAGAGCCCCCCCTTCTTCTGTGTGTCCAGCCAGAGCCCCCCTTCTTCTGTGTGTCCAGCCAGAGCCCCCCTTCTTATGTGTCCAGCCAGAGCCCCCCCTTCTTATGTGTCCAGCCAGAGCCCTCCCCTTCTTCTGTGTCCAGCCAGAGCCCCCCCTTCTGTGTCCAGCCATAGCTCCCCCATTCTGTGTCCAGCCAGAGCCCCCCCTTCTTCTGTGTCCAGCCAGAGCCCCCCTTCTTCTGTATGTCCAGCCAGAGCCCCTTTCTTCTGTGTGTCCAGCCAGAGCCCCCCTTCTTCTGTATGTCCAGCCAGAGCCCCCCCCCTTCTGTGTGTCCAGCCAGAGCCCCCCTTCTTCTGGGTGTCCAGCCAGAGCCCCCCCCTTCTGTGTGTCCAGCCAGAGCCCCCCTTCTGTGTGTCCAGCCAGAGCCCCCCCTTCTTCTGTGTCCAGCCAGAGCCCCCCCTTCTTCTGTGTGTCCAGCCAGAGCCCCCCTTATGTGTGTCCAGCCAGAGCCTCCCCTTTTTCTGTGTGTCCAGCCAGAGCTCCCCTTCTTCTGTGTCCAGCCAGAGCCCCCCCCTTCTGTGTCCAGCCAGAGCCCCCCCTTCTGTGTCCAGCCAGAGCCCCCCCTTCTGTGTCCAGCCAGAGCCAGCCCTTCTGTGTGTCCAGCCAGAGCCCCCCCTTCTTCTGTGTGTCCAGCCAGAGCTCCCCTTCTTCTGTGTGTCCAGCCAGAGCTCCCCTTCTTCTGTGTGTCCAGCCAGAGCTCCCCTTCTTCTGTGTGTCCAGCCAGAGCTCCCCTTTTTCTGTGTCCAGCCAGAGCCCCCTTCTTATGTGTGTCCAGCCAGAGCCTCCCCTTTTTCTGTGTGTCCAGCCAGAGCTCCCCTTCTTCTGTGTGTCCAGCCAGAGCTCCCCTTCTTCTGTGTGTCCAGCCAGAGCTCCCCTTCTTCTGTGTGTCCAGCCAGAGCTCCCCTTTTTCTGTGTCCAGCCAGAGCCCCCTTCTTATGTGTGTCCAGCCAGAGCCTCCCCTTTTTCTGTGTGTCCAGCCAGAGCTCCCCTTCTTCTGTGTGTCCAGCCAGAGCTCCCCTTTTTCTGTGTCCAGCCAGAGCCCCCTTCTTATGTGTGTCCAGCCAGAGCCCCTTCTTATGTGTGTCCAGCCAGAGCCCCCCCCTTCTGTGTGTCCAGCCAGAGCCCCCTTCTTCTGTGTGTCCAGCCAGAGCCCCCCTTCTGTGTGTCCAGCCAGAGCCCCCCCTTCTGTGTGTCCAGCCAGAGCCCCCCCTTCTGTGTGTCCAGCCAGAGCCTCCCCTTCTGTGTGTCCAGCCAGAGCCTCCCCTTCTGTGTGTCCAGCCAGAGCCCCCCCTTCTGTGTGTCCAGCCAGAGCCCCCCTTCTTCTGTGTCCAGCCAGAGCTCCCCCTTCTTCTGTGTCCAGCCAGAGCCCCCCCTTCTGTGTGTCCAGCCAGAGCCCCCCCTTCTGTGTGTCCAGCCAGAGCCCCCCCTTCTTCTGTGTGTCCAGCCAGAGCCCCCCTTCTTCTGTGTGTCCAGCCAGAGCCCCCCTTCTTATGTGTCCAGCCAGAGCCCCCCCTTCTTATGTGTCCAGCCAGAGCCCTCCCCTTCTTCTGTGTCCAGCCAGAGCCCCCCCTTCTGTGTCCAGCCATAGCTCCCCCCTTCTGTGTCCAGCCAGAGCCCCCCCTTCTTCTGTGTCCAGCCAGAGCCCCCCTTCTTCTGTATGTCCAGCCAGAGCCCCTTTCTTCTGTGTGTCCAGCCAGAGCCCCCCTTCTTCTGTATGTCCAGCCAGAGCCCCCCCCCTTCTGTGTGTCCAGCCAGAGCCCCCCTTCTTCTGGGTGTCCAGCCAGAGCCCCCCCCTTCTGTGTGTCCAGCCAGAGCCCCCCTTCTGTGTGTCCAGCCAGAGCCCCCCCTTCTTCTGTGTCCAGCCAGAGCCCCCCCTTCTTCTGTGTGTCCAGCCAGAGCCCCCCTTATGTGTGTCCAGCCAGAGCCCCCCCCTTATGTGTGTCCAGCCAGAGCCCCCCCTTATGTGTGTCCAGCCAGAGCCCCCCTTCTTCTGTGTGTCCAGCCAGAGCCCCCTTCTTCTGTGTCCAGCCAGAGCCCCCCCCTTATGTGTGTCCAGCCAGAGCCCCCCCTTATGTGTGTCCAGCCAGAGCCCCCCTTCTTCTGTATGTCCAGCCAGAGCCCCCTTCTTCTGTATGTCCAGCCAGAGCCCCCCCTTCTGTGTGTCCAGCCAGAGCCCCCCTTCTTCTGTGTGTCCAGCCAGAGCCCCCCCCTTCTGTGTGTCCAGCCAGAGCCATGGCCATGCATCCCGCCTTTTGAGGTAATCAGGAAAAAGCATAGGAGATATGGGCAGATTATCAGGAATGTGCGCACACTGCTCCGTATCCGGAACCCCAGGCCAAGATTATCGGTATTAACCGACAGATCAGATAATGGAATAAATGCGTTTGTTTTATGAAACTCGCAAACTTCACACAAATGCGCACTCCTGAGAAAAGATCAATCCAATTAGAAATGCCTGTTCTCGCTACTCGCGGCGAGGGTGGTTTATTTTTTATTGCATGTGACTAGTGAGAAGGGCATGAAAAAGTGTGGAAACCATCCTGGACCCCCCCAAAAAAGTGACACATTTGTTAGCAGAATCATAGAGAAGGTTGTGGCCATAAGGAAAGTACCGGAGGCTCCTCCTACATTGTCACATGACTGTTTTCTGCATGATAAAAGAATGTTAAATGATTATAAAAACTTTTTCGTTACATCTCTAACGAAATAAATGAAAAATGCAGAAAAGGTGATTTTGTGTTAATTTGAAGCCACTTTAAATTTTAAGAAAAGGAAGTAAAAAAAATGATAAAAGTAACAATAATTTTTCATTTTAAAAAACACTTGAATTAAATTTCGGATGCTTAAACTAACAAAAAAGTTGATTTTTGTGTAATTTGAGGCCAGTTTTTTTTAACACCCAAAAATGACATGTAACTATTTGGTCAATGAAGCTAACTTTACACCTCAAAATGCCTAATCACCGCCCCCTCCCCACCCACAAACGGCAGCAGACTGTCAGTAATTGGGATCGCAGAGCCGGTTATGTGCCTGCATTGATTCCCGAACATTGGGAATCTGCGTAGCGTGCAATGCTGAATCAGGCCCCGAGTTTCTCAGAGAAGCGCGCACAAAAAAACGCAATTTTCCTCTGAAAAAAAATGTGAGTTTGGAATTGGATTGCATCAGCAAATCGCAGTGCTAGTGTCGCGTGAGAACTGCTCGCACACGCCGACTCTCTCCTAACTGGATTGTCCCCTCACTACGGCCCTGATGCACTGAGAATCTATTCAGATGCCCGAAAAGTTGCAATTCCAGAACTTGCTCAGACTTGTAGTTCATAAGCACAGATCTTATTGATTGCATGAAATATAAATGTGACCGCAAATAAATCATTCAGAACACCCCCTACACCCCTACGTGTAGTAATGATCACACACTCCTCATCTATAACAGGTATAAGGGGCCTATTCATCGTACCTAAACTGTAATCTGTGCTGTTCATGCGCTGTTACAATCGTTAACCCATCGCATGCACAGCACTGCCTACAGCTGCGGTAATTTTGTGCTCCCGCTCACCTGCCCCCCCCCCTCCACCCCTGCTTCACTCCCCCCCGTTCAGCACTTACCTGCCCGCGCAGCAGCCTCCGGCTCCGTCTGCTATGCTGTCATGTGTTCTCCCAGCAGAGCTCCGTAGTTCAGAGAAAAAAAAAAAAAAAGTTATTTTTCTTTTCTAAACTTTATTGTGCTCTGCTGGGAGAACACATGACAGCATAGCAGATGGAGCCGGAGAAGAGTCCAGAGCGCCAGAGGGAGATGCCGGGGGACCTGCCCACGCTGACACAGGTGAGTGTTACCTACTATACGCCACAACCAGGGCCGGATTAAGGTCTGTGGGGGCCCCAGGGCAACAAACTTGTGGGGGCCCCCATCAATAAAATTATCAAAATGATATAAGGGTGATGTTATAAAAAAGTATAATATATCAACCAGCATTGTGATTGTTTTCAATCCCTTAAAAAAGATGATATAGGGACCTATGTATTAATAATCGAGGAACTGCCACGATTATTAAGGTTCCATATCGCGGGTAATATTTTCAGTTTTAATAAAAATATTACCGCTATGTACTAAGGGGAATTTGCAGGGACAGCGGTTTCAGTAACTGCTGTCCCTGCGAGTTATATCCCTGGATTTTCTGTAAGTCTTCTCTGGGGTAAACTGACACTGCACATGCGCACAATGTCCGCTTCCGCTGCCGGCCGGAGGCTGCAGGAGCGATCGGAAGAATAAACTTGATAGTGTTTTTTTAAAAAAATCACAACAATACAAATAGTACTTTACAAAATGTATTATAATGTTATATTTAACTTGGATTTAGGAGTGGCCATCTCCATTCTGCTTTAGACAGATAGATAGATAGATAGATAGATTGATATGAGATAGATAGATAGATTGATATGAGATAGATAGATATATATGATAGATAGATAGATACGTAGATTATAGATAGATTTCAGATTAGACTTCAGTCCCCTTGATCTTCATTGGTTTATTCCATTTGCATATACATATATATATACACACAATAGAAAAAATAGACAGCGGCACTGGAGGTCTTGAAAGTGAATAATATATTGTGACAATATATTATTCACTTTCAAGACCTCCAGTGCCGCTGTCTATTTTTTCTATTGTCTACATGCAAGTTTGCCGAGGGCACGGGGGCCACATCGTCATTATCTTGGAGTGACGAATCACCGGTCCTGTATATGTGTGTATATATATATATTTATTTATTGTGTGTATGTGTATATATATATATATACACACACAAATTACTTTCAAATGCTCATATAATATGTTTATTATAATTTATAGTATTGGGTGTTTTAGTGGGGGGACAGCGGGCTACCTTCGTTTCAGCTCTCGGGCTCACTGCTCTTTTGCCTGGGGAAACGCTGAGGAGGCTCCTTGGGTGTCCGTCTCAGCAGCTGCTCTGTCGCCTCGCACGCACTGTAGGCTGCCAGGCTCACTGTGGACCAGTCACAGTCTCCTCAGCAGGGCCGGATTATAGGCAGCTGATCCTTTACAGCCGACTCCATTCTTGGCGAGTCCTCGGCAGCTGCTGTAAGGGAATAGCTGAGCTGCCGGGGACCGCAGCGGAGGCAGCTAAATGCTGTACTCCCTTTTGTAAGTAGTAGTAGTTGCCGGAGGACGGGTACAGGGTGTGGGGGCCCCCACACTGACGTATGGTAACACCATCAAATTCCAAAAATACATAATTTTCTGAATTTGATTAATTGCCTAATTTCCATCTCCCCATACTAATCTACTAATGTACTAATATCCACATACTAATGTACTAATGTATAGGGAGTGTGGAAATTAACGCAGGGGGACTTAGCAAGGAGATATCAGTGTTATCTCCTGTGTTAAGTATCTTCATGAATACTAAAATAACGTTAATTAAGGAAAATGTCCTTAAAAACTTTATTTTAGTGTTTATGAATAGGCCCCATAATCATCACACACTCCTCATCTATAACAGGGATACTCATCACACACTGCTCATCTATAACAGGGACACTCATCACACACTGCTCATCTATAACAGGGATACACATCACACACTGCTCATCTATAACAGGGACACTCATCACACACTGCTCATCTATAACAGGGATACACATCACACACTGCTCATCTATAACAGGGACACTCATCACACACTGCTCATCTATAACAGGGACACTCATCACACACTGCTCATCTATAACAGGGATACTCATCACACACTGCTCATCTATAACAGGGACACTCATCACACACTGCTCATCTATAACAGGGACACTCATCACACACTGCTCATCTATAACAGGGACACTCATCACACACTGCTCATCTATAACAGGGATACACATCACACACTGCTCATCTATAACAGGGACACTCATCACACACTGCTCATCTATAACAGGGACACTCATCACACACTGCTCATCTATAACAGGGATACTCATCACACACTGCTCATCTATAACAGGGATACTCATCACACACTGCTCATCTATAACAGTGATACTCATCACACACTGCTCATCTATAACAGGGACACTCATCACACACTGCTCATCTATAACAGGGACACTCATCACACACTGCTCATCTATAACAGTGATACTCATCACACACTGCTCATCTATAACAGGGATACTCATCACACACTCCTCATCTATAACAGGGATACACATCACACACTGCTCATCTATAACAGGGATACTCATCACACACTCCTCATCTATAACAGGGACACTCATCACACACTGCTCATCTATAACAGGGATACTCATCACACACTGCTCATCTATAACAGGGATACACATCACACACTGCTCATCTATAACAGGGACACTCATCACACACTGCTCATCTATAACAGGGACACTCATCACACACTGCTCATCTATAACAGGGATACTCATCACACACTGCTCATCTATAACAGGGATACACATCACACACTGCTCATCTATAACAGGGACACTCATCACACACTGCTCATCTATAACAGGGATACTCATCACACACTGCTCATCTATAACAGGGATACACATCACACACTCCTCATCTATAACAGGGACACTCATCACACACTGCTCATCTATAACAGGGATAATCATCACACACTGCTCATCTATAACAGGGATACTCATCACACACTGCTCATCTATAACAGGGACACTCATCACACACTGCTCATCTATAACAGGGATAATCATCACACACTGCTCATCTATAACAGGGATACTCATCACACACTGCTCATCTATAACAGGGATACTCATCACACACTGCTCATCTATAACAGGGATACTCATCACACACTGCTCATCTATAACAGGGATACTCATCACACACTGCTCATCTATAACAGGGATACTCATCACACACTCCTCATCTATAACAGGGATACTCATCACACACTGCTCATCTATAACAGGGATACACATCACACACTGCTCATCTATAACAGGGATACACATCACACTCTGCTCATCTATAACAGGGATACTCATCACACACTGCTCATCTATAACAGGGATACACATCACACACTGCTCATCTATAACAGGGATACTCATCACACACTGCTCATCTATAACAGGGATAATCATCACACACTGCTCATCTATAACAGGGATACTCATCACACACTGCTCATCTATAACAGGGATACTCATCACACACTGCTCATCTATAACAGGGATAATCATCACACACTGCTCATCTATAACAGGGACACTCATCACACACTGCTCATCTATAACAGGGATACTCATCACACACTGCTCATCTATAACAGGGATACTCATCACACACTCCTCATCTATAACAGGGATACTCATCACACACTGCTCATCTATAACAGGGATACACATCACACACTGCTCATCTATAACAGGGATACACATCACACTCTGCTCATCTATAACAGGGACACTCATCACACACTGCTCATCTATAACAGGGACACTCATCACACACTGCTCATCTATAACAGGGATACTCATCACACACTGCTCATCTATAACAGGGATACTCATCACACACTGCTCATCTATAACAGGGATACTCATCACACACTGCTCATCTATAACAGGGATACACATCACACTCTGCTCATCTATAACAGGGATACTCATCACACACTGCTCATCTATAACAGGTATAATCATCACACACTGCTCATCTATAACAGGGATACTCATCACACACTGCTCATCTATAACAGGGACACTCATCACACACTGCTCATCTATAACAGGGATACTCATCACACACTGCTCATCTATAACAGGGACACTCATCACACACTGCTCATCTATAACAGGGATACTCATCACACACTGCTCATCTATAACAGGGATACTCCTCACACACTGCTCATCTATAACAGGGACACTCATCACACACTGCTCATCTATAACAGGGATACTCATCACACACTGCTCATCTATAACAGGGATACTCCTCACACACTGCTCATCTATAACAGGGACACTCATCACACACTGCTCATCTATAACAGGGATACTCATCACACACTGCTCATCTATAACAGGGACACTCATCACACACTGCTCATCTATAACAGGGATACTCATCACACACTGCTCATCTATAACAGGGATACTCATCACACACTGCTCATCTATAACAGGGACACTCATCACACACTGCTCATCTATAACAGGGATACTCATCACACACTGCTCATCTATAACAGGGATACTCATCACACACTGCTCATCTATAACAGGGACACTCATCACACACTGCTCATCTATAACAGGGACACTCATCACACACTGCTCATCTATAACAGGGACACTCATCACACACTGCTCATCTATAACAGGGATACTCATCACACACTGCTCATCTATAACAGGGATACTCATCACACACTGCTCATCTATAACAGGGATACACATCACACACTGCTCATCTATAACAGGGACACTCATCACACACTGCTCATCTATAACAGGGACACTCATCACACACTGCTCATCTATAACAGGGATACTCATCACACACTGCTCATCTATAACAGGGACACTCATCACACACTGCTCATCTATAACAGGGATACACATCACACACTGCTCATCTATAACAGGGATACACATCACACACTGCTCATCTATAACAGGGATACACATCACACACTGCTCATCTATAACAGGGATACTCATCACACACTGCTCATCTATAACAGGGATACTCATCACACACTGCTCATCTATAACAGGGAAACTCATCACACACTGCTCATCTATAACAGGGATACTCATCACACACTCCTCATCTATAACAGGGATACTCATCACACACTGCTCATCTATAACAGGGACACTCATCACACACTGCTCATCTATAACAGGGATACTCATCACACACTGCTCATCTATAACAGGGATACTCATCACACACTGCTCATCTATAACAGGGATACACATCACACACTGCTCATCTATAACAGGGACACTCATCACACACTGCTCATCTATAACAGGGATACTCATCACACACTCCTCATCTATAACAGGGATACTCATCACACACTGCTCATCTATAACAGGGATACTCATCACACACTGCTCATCTATAACAGGGACACTCATCACACACTGCTCATCTATAACAGGGACACTCATCACACACTCCTCATCTATAACAGGGATACTCATCACACACTGCTCATCTATAACAGGGATACACATCACACACTGCTCATCTATAACAGGGATACACATCACACACTGCTCATCTATAACAGGGATACACATCACACACTCCTCATCTATAACAGGGACACTCATCACACACTGCTCATCTATAACAGGGACACTCATCACACACTCCTCATCTATAACAGGGACACTCATCACACACTGCTCATCTATAACAGGGACACTCATCACACACTCCTCATCTATAACAGGGACACTCATCACACACTGCTCATCTATAACAGGGATACTCCTCACACACTGCTCATCTATAACAGGGACACTCATCACACACTGCTCATCTATAACAGGGACACTCATCACACACTCCTCATCTATAACAGGGATACTCATCACACACTGCTCATCTATAACAGGGATACACATCACACACTGCTCATCTATAACAGGGATACTCATCACACACTGCTCATCTATAACAGGGATACACATCACACACTGCTCATCTATAACAGGGATACACATCACACACTCCTCATCTATAACAGGGACACTCATCACACACTGCTCATCTATAACAGGGACACTCATCACACACTCCTCATCTATAACAGGGACACTCATCACACACTGCTCATCTATAACAGGGACACTCATCACACACTGCTCATCTATAACAGGGACACTCATCACACACTGCTCATCTATAACAGGGATACTCATCACACACTGCTCATCTATAACAGGGATACTCATCACACACTGCTCATCTATAACAGGGACACTCATCACACACTCCTCATCTATAACAGGGATACTCATCACACACTGCTCATCTATAACAGGGACACTCATCACACACTCCTCATCTATAACAGGGACACTCATCACACACTGCTCATCTATAACAGGGATACTCATCACACACTGCTCATCTATAACAGGGATAATCATCTCACACTGCTCATCTATAACAGGGATACTCATCACACACTGCTCATCTATTACAGGGATACTCATCACACACTGCTCATCTATAACAGGGATACTCATCACACACTCCTCATCTATAACAGGGATACTCATCACACACTCCTCATCTATAACAGGGATACTCATCACACACTGCTCATCTATAACAGGGATACTCATCACACACTCCTCATCTATAACAGGGATACACATCACACACTGCTCATCTATAACAGGGACACTCATCACACACTCCTCATCTATAACAGGGATACTCATCACACACTGCTCATCTATAACAGGGATACTCATCACACACTGCTCATCTATAACAGGGATACTCCTCACACACTGCTCATCTATAACAGGGACACTCATCACACACTGCTCATCTATAACAGGGATACACATCACACACTGCTCATCTATAACAGGGATACACATCACACACTGCTCATCTATAACAGGGACACTCATCACACACTCCTCATCTATAACAGGGATACTCATCACACACTGCTCATCTATAACAGGGATACTCATCACACACTGCTCATCTATAACAGGGACACTCATAACACACTGCTCATCTATAACAGGGGTACACATCACACACTCCTCATCTATAACAGGGACACTCATCACACACTGCTCATCTATAACAGGGATACTCATCACACACTCCTCATCTATAACAGGGATACTCATCACACACTCCTCATCTATAACAGGGATACTCATCACACACTGCTCATCTATAACAGGGACACTCATCACACACTGCTCATCTATAACAGGGATACTCATCACACACTGCTCATCTATAACAGGGACACTCATCACACACTGCTCATCTATAACAGGGATACTCATCACACACTCCTCATCTATAACAGGGATAATCATCACACACTGCTCATCTATAACAGGGATACACATCACACACTGCTCATCTATAACAGGGATACTCATCACACACTCCTCATCTATAACAGGGATACTCATCACACACTGCTCATCTATAACAGGGATACTCATCACACACTCCTCATCTATAACAGGGATACTCATCACACACTCCTCATCTATAACAGGGATACTCATCACACACTCCTCATCTATAACAGGGATACTCATCACACACTGCTCATCTATAACAGGGATACACATCACACACTCCTCATCTATAACAGGGATACTCATCACACACTGCTCATCTATAACAGGGATACTCATCACACACTGCTCATCTATAACAGGGATACTCATCACACACTGCTCATCTATAACAGGGATACACATCACACACTCCTCATCTATAACAGGGACACTCATCACACACTGCTCATCTATAACAGGGATTATCATCACACACTGCTCATCTATAACAGGGATACTCATCACACACTGCTCATCTATAACAGGGATACTCATCACACACTGCTCATCTATAACAGGGATACACATCACACACTGCTCATCTATAACAGGGACACTCATCACACACTGCTCATCTATAACAGGGACACTCATCACACACTCCTCATCTATAACAGGGACACTCATCACACACTGCTCATCTATAACAGGGATTATCATCACACACTGCTCATCTATAACAGGGACACACATCACACACTGCTCATCTATAACAGGGATACTCATCACACACTGCTCATCTATAACAGGGATACTCATCACACACTGCTCATCTATAACAGGGATACACATCACACACTGCTCATCTATAACAGGGATACTCATCACACACTGCTCATCTATAACGGGTACACATCACAGACTGCTCATCTATAACAGGGATACTCATCACACACTCCTCATCTAAAACAGGGATACTCATCACACACTGCTCATCTATAACAGGGATACTCATCACACACTGCTCATCTATAACGGGTACACATCACAGACTGCTCATCTATAACAGGGATACTCATCACACACTCCTCATCTAAAACAGGGATACTCATCACACACTGCTCATCTATAACAGGGATACACATCACACACTGCTCATCTATAACAGGGATACTCATCACACACTGCTCATCTATAACAGGGATACACATCACACACTGCTCATCTATAACAGGGACACTCATCACACACTGCTCATCTATAACAGGGACACTCATCACACACTCCTCATCTATAACAGGGATACTCATCACACACTGCTCATCTATAACAGGTATAATCATCACACACTGCTCATCTATAACAGGGATACTCATCACACACTGCTCATCTATAACAGGGATACTCATCACACACTCCTCATCTATAACAGGGATACTTATCACACACTGCTCATCTATAACAGGGACACTCATCACACACTCCTCATCTATAACAGGGACACTCATCACACACTGCTCATCTATAACAGGGATACTCCTCACACACTGCTCATCTATAACAGGGATACACATCACACACTGCTCATCTATAACAGGGATACACATCACACACTGCTCATCTATAACAGGGATACACATCACACACTGCTCATCTATAACAGGGACACTCATCACAGACTGCTCATCTATAACAGGGATACTCCTCACACACTGCTCATCTATAACAGGGATACACATCACACACTCCTCATCTATAACAGGGATACACATCACACACTGCTCATCTATAACAGGGATACTCATCACACACTGCTCATCTGTAACAGGGATACTCATCACACACTGCTCATCTATAACAGGGATACACATCACACACTCCTCATCTATAACAGGGATACTCATCACACACTGCTCATCTATAACAGGGATACTCATCACACACTGCTCATCTATAACAGGGATACTCATCACACACTGCTCATCTATAACAGGGACACTCATCACACACTGCTCATCTATAACAGGGACACACATCACACACTGCTCATCTATAACAGGGATACTCATCACACACTGCTCATCTATAACAGGGATACACATCACACACTGCTCATCTATAACAGGGACACTCATCACACACTGCTCATCTATAACAGGGACACTCATCACACACTGCTCATCTATAACAGGGATACACATCACACACTCCTCATCTATAACAGGGATACTCATCACACACTGCTCATCTATAACAGGGATACACATCACACACTCCTCATCTATAACAGGGATACTCATCACACACTGCTCATCTATAACAGGGATACTCATCACACACTGCTCATCTATAACAGGGATACTCATCACACACTCCTCATCTATAACAGGGATACACATCACACACTGCTCATCTATAACAGGTATACTCATCACACACTGCTCATCTATAACAGGGATACTCATCACACACTGCTCATCTATAACAGGGACACTCATCACACACTGCTCATCTATAACAGGGATACTCATCACACACTGCTCATCTATAACAGGGATACTCATCACACACTCCTCATCTATAACAGGGATACTCATCACACACTGCTCATCTATAACAGGGATACTCATCACACACTCCTCATCTATAACAGTGATACTCATCACACACTCCTCATCTATAACAGGGACACTCATCACACACTGCTCATCTATAACAGGGACACTCATCACACACTCCTCATCTATAACAGGGACACTCATCACACACTGCTCATCTATAACAGGGATACTCATCACACACTGCTCATCTATAACAGGGATACACATCACACACTGCTCATCTATAACAGGGATACACATCACACACTGCTCATCTATAACAGGGATAATCATCACACACTCCTCATCTATAACAGGGACACTCATCACACACTGCTCATCTATAACAGGGACACTCATCACACACTGCTCATCTATAACAGGGACACTCATCACACACTGCTCATCTATAACAGGGACACTCATCACACACTCCTCATCTATAACAGGGACACTCATCACACACTGCTCATCTATAACAGGGATACTCCTCACACACTGCTCATCTATAACAGGGACACTCATCACACACTGCTCATCTATAACAGGGACACTCATCACACACTCCTCATCTATAACAGGGATACTCATCACACACTGCTCATCTATAACAGGGATACACATCACACACTGCTCATCTATAACAGGGATACTCATCACACACTGCTCATCTATAACAGGGATACACATCACACACTGCTCATCTATAACAGGGACAATCATCACACACTGCTCATCTATAACAGGGACACTCATCACACACTGCTCATCTATAACAGGGATACTCATCACACACTGCTCATCTATAACAGGGACACTCATCACACACTGCTCATCTATAACAGTGATACACATCACACACTGCTCATCTATAACAGGGATACTCATCACACACTGCTCATCTATAACAGGGATACTCATCACACACTGCTCATCTATAACAGGGACACTCATCACACACTGCTCATCTATAACAGGGATAATCATCACACACTCCTCATCTATAACAGGGATACTCATCACACACTGCTCATCTATAACAGGGATACTCATCACACACTGCTCATCTATAACAGGGATACACATCACACACTGCTCATCTATAACAGGGATACTCATCACACACTCCTCATCTATAACAGGGACACTCATCACACACTGCTCATCTATAACAGGGATACATATCACACACTCCTCATCTATAACAGGGATACTCATCACACACTGCTCATCTATAACGGGTACACATCACAGACTGCTCATCTATAACAGGGACACTCATCACACACTGCTCATCTATAACAGGGATACACATCACACTCTGCTCATCTATAACAGGGATACACATCACACACTGCTCATCTATAACAGGGATACTCATCACACACTGCTCATCTATAACAGGGATACACATCACACACTGCTCATCTATAACAGGGACACTCATCACACACTCCTCATCTATAACAGGGATACACATCACACACTCCTCATCTATAACAGGGATACTCATCACACACTCCTCATCTATAACAGGTATACTCATCACACACTGCTCATCTATAACAGGGACACTCATCACACACTGCTCATCTATAACAGGGATACACATCACACACTCCTCATCTATAACAGGGATACTCATCACACACTGCTCATCTATAACAGGGATACTCATCACACACTGCTCATCTATAACAGGGACACTCATCACACACTGCTCATCTATAACAGGGATACTCATCACACACTCCTCATCTATAACAGGGATACACATCACAGACTGCTCATCTATAACAGGGATACTCATCACACACTGCTCATCTATAACAGGGACACTCATCACACACTGCTCATCTATAACAGCGATACTCATCACACACTGCTCATCTATAACAGGGATACACATCACACACTGCTCATCTATAACAGGGATACACATCACACACTGCTCATCTATAACAGGGACACTCATCACACACTGCTCATCTATAACAGGTATAATCATCACACACTGCTCATCTATAACAGGGATACACATCACACACTGCTCATCTATAACAGGGACACTCATCACACACTGCTCATCTATAACAGGGATACTCATCACACACTGCTCATCTATAACAGGGATACACATCACACACTGCTCATCTATAACAGGGACACTCATCACACACTGCTCATCTATAACAGGGATACTCATCACACACTGCTCATCTATAACAGGGATACTCATCACACACTGCTCATCTATAACAGGGACACTCATCACACACTGCTCATCTATAACAGGGATACACATCACACACTGCTCATCTATAACAGGGATACTCATCACACACTGCTCATCTATAACAGGGATACTCATCACACACTCCTCATCTATAACAGGGATACTCATCACACACTGCTCATCTATAACAGGGATACACATCACACACTCCTCATCTATAACAGGGATATTCATCACACACTGCTCATCTATAACAGGGATACTCATCACACACTGCTCATCTATAACAGGGATACACATCACAGACTGCTCATCTATAACAGGGATACTCATCACACACTGCTCATCTATAACAGGGACACTCATCACACACTCCTCATCTATAACAGGGATACACATCACAGACTGCTCATCTATAACAGGGATACTCATCACACACTGCTCATCTATAACAGGGATACACATCACACACTGCTCATCTATAACAGGGATACTCCTCACACACTGCTCATCTATAACAGGGACACTCATCACACACTCCTCATCTATAACAGGGATACACATCACACACTCCTCATCTATAACAGGGATACACATCACACACTCCTCATCTATAACAGGGACACTCATCACACACTGCTCATCTATAACAGGGATACTCATCACACACTGCTCATCTATAACAGGGATACACATCACACACTGCTCATCTATAACAGGGATAATCATCACACACTCCTCATCTATAACAGGGATAATCATCACACACTGCTCATCTATAACAGGGATACACATCACACACTGCTCATCTATAACAGGGATACTCATCACACACTGCTCATCTATAACAGGGATACACATCACACACTGCTCATCTATAACAGGGACACTCATCACACACTGCTCATCTATAACAGGGATACTCATCACACACTGCTCATCTATAACAGGGATACTCATCACACACTGCTCATCTATAACAGGGACACTCATCACACACTGCTCATCTATAACAGGGATACTCATCACACACTGCTCATCTATAACAGGGATACTCATCACACACTGCTCATCTATAACAGGGACACTCATCACACACTGCTCATCTATAACAGGGATACACATCACAGACTGCTCATCTATAACAGGGATACTCATCACACACTGCTCATCTATAACAGGGATACACATCACACACTCCTCATCTATAACAGGGACACTCATCACACACTGCTCATCTATAACAGGGATACTCATCACACACTGCTCATCTATAACAGGGATACTCATCACACACTCCTCATCTATAACAGGGATACTCATCACACACTGCTCATCTATAACAGGGACACTCATCACACACTCCTCATCTATAACAGGGATACTCATCACACACTCCTCATCTATAACAGGGACACTCATCACACACTCCTCATCTATAACAGGGACACTCATCACACACTGCTCATCTATATCAGGGATACTCATCACACACTGCTCATCTATAACAGGGATACTCATCACACACTGCTCATCTATAACAGGGATACTCATCACACACTCCTCATCTATAACAGGGACACTCATCACACACTCCTCATCTATAACAGGGATACACATCACACACTGCTCATCTATAACAGTGATACTCATCACACACTGCTCATCTATAACAGGGACACTCATCACACACTGCTCATCTATAACAGGGATACACATCACACACTGCTCATCTATAACAGGGACACTCATCACACACTGCTCATCTATAACAGGGGTACACATCACACACTCCTCATCTATAACAGGGACACTCATCACACACTGCTCATCTATAACAGGGACACTCATCACACACTGCTCATCTATAACAGGGATACTCATCACACACTGCTCATCTATAACAGGGATACTCATCACACACTGCTCATCTATAACAGGGATACTCAACACACACTGCTCATCTATAACAGGGATACTCATCACACACTGCTCATCTATAACAGAGATACTCATCACACACTCCTCATCTATAACAGGGATACACATCACACACTGCTCATCTATAACAGGGATACACATCACACACTGCTCATCTATAACAGGGATACTCATCACACACTGCTCATCTATAACAGTGATACACATCACACACTGCTCATCTATAACAGGGATACTCATCACACACTGCTCATCTATAACAGGGATACACATCACAGACTGCTCATCTATAACAGGGATACTCATCACACACTGCTCATCTATAACAGGGACACTCATCACACACTGCTCATCTATAACAGGGATACACATCACACACTCCTCATCTATAACAGGGATACTCATCACACACTGCTCATCTATAACAGGGACACTCATCACACACTGCTCATCTATAACAGGGATACACATCACACACTCCTCATCTATAACAGGGATACACATCACACACTGCTCATCTATAACAGGGACACTCATCACACACTGCTCATCTATAACAGGGACACTCATCACACACTGCTCATCTATAACAGGGATACTCATCACACACTCCTCATCTATAACAGGGATACTCATCACACACTCCTCATCTATAACAGGGAAACTCATCACACACTCCTCATCTATAACAGGGACACTCATCACACACTGCTCATCTATAACAGGGATACTCATCACACACTGCTCATCTATAACAGGGATACTCATCACACACTGCTCATCTATAACAGGGATACACATCACACACTGCTCATCTATAACAGGGATACTCATCACACACTGCTCATCTATAACAGGGACACTCATCACACACTGCTCATCTATAACAGGGACACTCATCACACACTCCTCATCTATAACAGGGATACTCATCACACACTGCTCATCTATAACAGGGATACTCATCACACACTGCTCATCTATAACAGGGACACTCATCACACACTCCTCATCTATAACAGGGATACTCATCACACACTCCTCATCTATAACAGGGATACACATCACACACTGCTCATCTATAACAGGGATACTCATCACACACTCCTCATCTATAACAGGGACACTCATCACACACTGCTCATCTATAACAGGGACACTCATCACACACTGCTCATCTATAACAGGGATACTCATCACACACTCCTCATCTATAACAGGGACACACATCACACACTGCTCATCTATATCAGGGACACACATCACACACTCCTCATCTATAACAGGGATACTCATCACACACTGCTCATCTATAACAGGGATACTCATCACACACTGCTCATCTATAACAGGGATACACATCACACACTCCTCATCTATAACAGGTATACTCATCACACACTGCTCATCTATAACAGGGATACTCATCACACACTGCTCATCTATAACAGGGATACACATCACACACTGCTCATCTATAACAGGGACACTCATCACACACTGCTCATCTATAACAGGGATACTCATCACACACTGCTCATCTATAACAGGGACACTCATCACACACTGCTCATCTATAACAGGGATACTCATCACACACTGCTCATCTATAACAGGGACACTCATCACACACTGCTCATCTATAACAGGGATACACATCACACACTGCTCATCTATAACAGGGATACTCATCACACACTGCTCATCTATAACAGGGATACATATCACACACTCCTCATCTATAACAGGGACACTCATCACACACTGCTCATCTATAACAGGGATACTCATCACACACTGCTCATCTATAACAGGGATACATATCACACACTGCTCATCTATAACAGGGACACTCATCACACACTGCTCATCTATAACAGGGATACTCATCACACACTGCTCATCTATAACAGGGATACATATCACACACTCCTCATCTATAACAGGGATACTCATCACACACTGCTCATCTATAACAGGGACACTCATCACACATTCCTCATCTATAACAGGGATACACATCACACACTGCTCATCTATAACAGGGATACTCATCACACACTGCTCATCTATAACAGGGATACTCATCACACACTGCTCATCTATAACAGGGACACTCATCACACACTGCTCATCTATAACAGGGATACTCATCACACACTGCTCATCTATAACAGGGATACTCATCACACACTGCTCATCTATAACAGGTATAATCATCACACACTGCTCATCTATCACAGGGACACTCATCACACACTGCTCATCTATAACAGGGATACTCATCACACACTGCTCATCTATAACAGGGATACTCATCACACACTGCTCATCTATAACAGGGACACTCATCACACACTGCTCATCTATAACAGGGACACTCATCACACACTGCTCATCTATAACAGGGATACTCATCACACACTGCTCATCTATAACAGGGATACTCATCACACACTGCTCATCTATAACAGGGACACTCATCACACACTGCTCATCTATAACAGGGATACTCATCACACACTGCTCATCTATAACAGGGATACACATCACACACTGCTCATCTATAACAGTGATACACATCACACACTGCTCATCTATAACAGGGATACTCATCACACACTGCTCATCTATAACAGGGATACTCATCACACACTGCTCATCTATAACAGGGATACACATCACACACTGCTCATCTATAACAGTGATACACATCACACACTGCTCATCTATAACAGGGACACTCATCACACACTCCTCATCTATAACAGGGATACTCATCACACACTGCTCATCTATAACAGGGACACTCATCACACACTGCTCATCTATAACAGGGATACTCATCACACACTGCTCATCTATAACAGGGACACTCATCACACACTGCTCATCTATAACAGGGATACACATCACACACTGCTCATCTATAACAGGGACACTCATCACACACTCCTCATCTATAACAGGGATACTCATCACACACTGCTCATCTATAACAGGGATACTCATCACACACTGCTCATCTATAACAGGGATACTCATCACACACTCCTCATCTATAACAGGGATACTCATCACACACTGCTCATCTATAACAGGGACACTCATCACACACTGCTCATCTATAACAGGGACACTCATCACACACTGCTCATCTATAACAGGGATACTCATCACACACTCCTCATCTATAACAGGGATACTCATCACACACTCCTCATCTATAACAGGGACACTCATCACACACTGCTCATCTATAACAGGGATAATCATCACACACTGCTCATCTATAACAGGGATACACATCACACACTCCTCATCTATAACAGGGACACTCATCACACACTGCTCATCTATAACAGTGATACTCATCACACACTCCTCATCTATAACAGGGATACTCATCACACACTGCTCATCTATAACAGGGATACTCATCACACACTCCTCATCTATAACAGGGACACTCATCACACACTGCTCATCTATAACAGTGATACTCATCACACACTCCTCATCTATAACAGGGACACTCATCACACACTGCTCATCTATAACAGGGACACTCATCACACACTGCTCATCTATAACAGGGATACACATCACACACTGCTCATCTATAACAGGGATACTCATCACACACTGCTCATCTATAACAGGGATACACATCACACACTGCTCATCTATAACAGGGACACTCATCACACACTGCTCATCTATAACAGGGACACTCATCACACACTGCTCATCTATAACAGGGATACTCATCACACACTACTCATCTATAACAGGGATACTCATCACACACTGCTCATCTATAACAGGTATAATCATCACACACTGCTCATCTATAACAGGGATACTCATCACACACTGCTCATCTATAACAGGGATACTCATCACACACTCCTCATCTATAACAGGGACACTCATCACACACTGCTCATCTATAACAGGGATAATCATCACACACTGCTCATCTATAACAGGGATACACATCACACACTGCTCATCTATAACAGGGATACACATCACACACTGCTCATCTATAACAGTGATACTCATCACACACTGCTCATCTATAACAGGGATACTCATCACACACTGCTCATCTATAACAGGGACACTCATCACACACTGCTCATCTATAACAGGGATACACATCACAGACTGCTCATCTATAACAGGGATACTCCTCACACACTGCTCATCTATAACAGGGATACTCATCACACACTGCTCATCTATAACAGGGATACACATCACACACTCCTCATCTATAACAGGGACACTCATCACACACTGCTCATCTATAACAGGGATACTCATCACACACTGCTCATCTATAACAGGGATACTCATCACACACTCCTCATCTATAACAGGGATACTCATCACACACTGCTCATCTATAACAGGGACACTCATCACACACTGCTCATCTATAACAGGGACACTCATCACACACTCCTCATCTATAACAGGGATACTCATCACACACTCCTCATCTATAACAGGGACACTCATCACACACTCCTCATCTATAACAGGGACACTCATCACACACTGCTCATCTATATCAGGGATACTCATCACACACTGCTCATCTATAACAGGGATACTCATCACACACTGCTCATCTATAACAGGGATACTCATCACACACTCCTCATCTATAACAGGGACACTCATCACACACTGCTCATCTATAACAGGGATACACATCACACACTGCTCATCTATAACAGGGATACTCATCACACACTGCTCATCTATAACAGTGATACTCATCACACACTGCTCATCTATAACAGGGACACTCATCACACACTGCTCATCTATAACAGGGATACACATCACACACTGCTCATCTATAACAGGGACACTCATCACACACTGCTCATCTATAACAGGGGTACACATCACACACTCCTCATCTATAACAGGGACACTCATCACACACTGCTCATCTATAACAGTGATACTCATCACACACTGCTCATCTATAACAGGGACACTCATCACACACTGCTCATCTATAACAGGGATACACATCACACACTGCTCATCTATAACAGGGACACTCATCACACACTGCTCATCTATAACAGGGGTACACATCACACACTCCTCATCTATAACAGGGACACTCATCACACACTGCTCATCTATAACAGGGACACTCATCACACACTGCTCATCTATAACAGGGATACTCATCACACACTGCTCATCTATAACAGGGATACTCATCACACACTGCTCATCTATAACAGGGATACTCATCACACACTGCTCATCTATAACAGGGATACTCAACACACACTGCTCATCTATAACAGGGATACTCATCACACACTGCTCATCTATAACAGGGATACTCATCACACACTGCTCATCTATAACAGGGATACTCATCACACACTGCTCATCTATAACAGGGATACACATCACACACTGCTCATCTATAACAGGGACACTCATCACACACTGCTCATCTATAACAGGGACACTCATCACACACTGCTCATCTATAACAGGGATACTCATCACACACTGCTCATCTATAACAGGGATACTCATCACACACTCCTCATCTATAACAGGGATACTCATCACACACTCCTCATCTATAACAGGGAAACTCATCACACACTCCTCATCTATAACAGGGATACACATCACACACTGCTCATCTATAACAGGGACACTCATCACACACTCCTCATCTATAACAGGGATACTCATCACACACTCCTCATCTATAACAGGGAAACTCATCACACACTGCTCATCTATAACAGGGACACTCATCACACACTGCTCATCTATAACAGGGATACTCATCACACACTGCTCATCTATAACAGGGACACTCATCACACACTGCTCATCTATAACAGGGATACTCATCACACACTGCTCATCTATAACAGGGATAATCATCACACACTGCTCATCTATAACAGGGATACTCATCACACACTGCTCATCTATAACAGGGATACTCATCACACACTGCTCATCTATAACAGGGATACTCATCACACACTGCTCATCTATAACAGGTATAATCATCACACACTGCTCATCTATAACAGGGATACTCATCACACACTGCTCATCTATAACAGGGACACTCATCACACACTCCTCATCTATAACAGGGACACTCATCACACACTGCTCATCTATAACAGGGATAATCATCACACACTGCTCATCTATAACAGGGATACACATCACACACTGCTCATCTATAACAGGGATACACATCACACACTGCTCATCTATAACAGTGATACTCATCACACACTGCTCATCTATAACAGGGACACTCATCACACACTGCTCATCTATAACAGGGACACTCATCACACACTCCTCATCTATAACAGGGACACTCATCACACACTGCTCATCTATAACAGGGACACTCATCACACACTGCTCATCTATAACAGGGATACACATCACAGACTGCTCATCTATAACAGGGATACACATCACAGACTGCTCATCTATAACAGGGATACTCATCACACACTGCTCATCTATAACAGGGATACTCATCACACACTGCTCATCTATAACAGGGACACTCATCACACACTGCTCATCTATAACAGGGATACACATCACAGACTGCTCATCTATAACAGGGATACTCCTCACACACTGCTCATCTATAACAGGGATACTCATCACACACTGCTCATCTATAACAGGGATACTCATCACACACTGCTCATCTATAACAGGGATACTCATCACACACTGCTCATCTATAACAGGGACACTCATCACACACTCCTCATCTATAACAGGGATACTCATCACACACTGCTCATCTATAACAGGGACACTCATCACACACTGCTCATCTATAACAGGGATACTCATCACACACTGCTCATCTATAACAGGGATACTCATCACACACTCCTCATCTATAACAGGGATACTCATCACACACTGCTCATCTATAACAGGGACACTCATCACACACTCCTCATCTATAACAGGGATACTCATCACACACTCCTCATCTATAACAGGGACACTCATCACACACTCCTCATCTAAAACAGGGACACTCATCACACACTGCTCATCTATATCAGGGATACTCATCACACACTGCTCATCTATAACAGGGATACTCATCACACACTGCTCATCTATAACAGGGATACTCATCACACACTCCTCATCTATAACAGGGACACTCATCACACACTCCTCATCTATAACAGGGACACTCATCACACACTGCTCATCTATAACAGTGATACTCATCACACACTGCTCATCTATAACAGGGACACTCATCACACACTGCTCATCTATAACAGCGATACACATCACACACTGCTCATCTATAACAGGGACACTCATCACACACTGCTCATCTATAACAGGGGTACACATCACACACTCCTCATCTATAACAGGGACACTCATCACACACTGCTCATCTATAACAGGGATACACATCACACACTCCTCATCTATAACAGGGATACTCATCACACACTGCTCATCTATAACAGGGATACTCATCACACACTGCTCATCTATAACAGGGATACTCAACACACACTGCTCATCTATAACAGGGATACTCATCACACACTGCTCATCTATAACAGGGATACTCATCACACACTGCTCATCTATAACAGGGATACTCATCACACACTGCTCATCTATAACAGGGATACACATCACACACTGCTCATCTATAACAGGGATACTCATCACACACTGCTCATCTATAACAGTGATACACATCACACACTGCTCATCTATAACAGGGATACACATCACAGACTGCTCATCTATAACAGGGATACTCCTCACACACTGCTCATCTATAACAGGGATACTCCTCACACACTGCTCATCTATAACAGGGACACTCATCACACACTCCTCATCTATAACAGGGACACTCATCACACACTCCTCATCTATAACAGGGACACTCATCACACACTGCTCATCTATAACAGGGATACTCAACACACACTGCTCATCTATAACAGGGATACTCATCACACACTGCTCATCTATAACAGGGATACTCATCACACACTGCTCATCTATAACAGGGACACTCATCACACACTGCTCATCTATATCAGGGATACTCATCACACACTGCTCATCTATAACAGGGATACTCATCACACACTGCTCATCTATAACAGGGATACTCATCACACACTCCTCATCTATAACAGGGACACTCATCACACACTCCTCATCTATAACAGGGATACACATCACACACTGCTCATCTATAACAGTGACACTCATCACACACTGCTCATCTATAACAGGGACACTCATCACACACTGCTCATCTATAACAGGGACACTCATCACACACTGCTCATCTATAACAGGGACACTCATCACACACTGCTCATCTATAACAGGGACACTCATCACACACTGCTCATCTATAACAGGGATACACATCACACACTCCTCATCTATAACAGGGACACTCATCACACACTGCTCATCTATAACAGGGACACTCATCACACACTGCTCATCTATAACAGGGATACTCATCACACACTGCTCATCTATAACAGGGATACTCATCACACACTGCTCATCTATAACAGGGATACTCATCACACACTGCTCATCTATAACAGGGACACTCATCACACACTGCTCATCTATAACAGGGATACTCAACACACACTGCTCATCTATAACAGGGATACTCATCACACACTGCTCATCTATAACAGGGATACTCATCACACACTGCTCATCTATAACAGGGATACTCATCACACACTGCTCATCTATAACAGGGATACACATCACACACTGCTCATCTATAACAGGGATACTCATCACACACTGCTCATCTATAACAGGGACACTCATCACACACTGCTCATCTATAACAGGGACACTCATCACACACTCCTCATCTATAACAGGGATACTCATCACACACTGCTCATCTATAACAGGGATACACATCACACACTGCTCATCTATAACAGGGATACTCATCACACACTGCTCATCTATAACAGGGATACTCATCACACACTCCTCATCTATAACAGGGATACTCATCACACACTGCTCATCTATAACAGGGATACTCATCACACACTGCTCATCTATAACAGGGATACTCATCACACACTGCTCATCTATAACAGGGATACACATCACACACTGCTCATCTATAACAGGGATACTCATCACACACTGCTCATCTATAACAGGGACACTCATCACACACTGCTCATCTATAACAGGGATACTCATCACACACTCCTCATCTATAACAGGGATACACATCACACACTGCTCATCTATAACAGGGATACTCATCACACACTGCTCATCTATAACAGGGATACACATCACACACTGCTCATCTATAACAGGGATACTCATCACACACTGCTCATCTATAACAGGGATACTCATCACACACTGCTCATCTATAACAGGGATACACATCACACACTCCTCATCTATAACAGGGATACTCATCACACACTCCTCATCTATAACAGGGAAACTCATCACACACTCCTCATCTATAACAGGGATACACATCACACACTGCTCATCTATAACAGGGACACTCATCACACACTGCTCATCTATAACAGGGATACTCATCACACACTGCTCATCTATAACAGGGATACTCATCACACACTGCTCATCTATAACAGGGATACACATCACACACTGCTCATCTATAACAGGGATACTCATCACACACTGCTCATCTATAACAGGGATACTCATCACACACTGCTCATCTATAACAGGGACACTCATCACACACTGCTCATCTATAACAGGGATACACATCACACACTGCTCATCTATAACAGGGATACTCATCACACACTGCTCATCTATAACAGGGACACTCATCACACACTCCTCATCTATAACAGGGATACTCATCACACACTGCTCATCTATAACAGGGATACTCATCACACACTGCTCATCTATAACAGGGATACTCATCACACACTCCTCATCTATAACAGGGATACTCATCACACACTGCTCATCTATAACAGGGATACACATCACACACTGCTCATCTATAACAGGGACACTCATCACACACTCCTCATCTATAACAGGGATACTCATCACACACTGCTCATCTATAACAGGGATACACATCACACACTGCTCATCTATAACAGGGACACACATCACACACTCCTCATCTATAACAGGGATACTCATCACACACTGCTCATCTATAACAGGGATACTCATCACACACTGCTCATCTATAACAGGGATACACATCACACACTCCTCATCTATAACAGGTATACTCATCACACACTGCTCATCTATAACAGGGATACACATCACACACTGCTCATCTATAACAGGGATACACATCACACACTGCTCATCTATAACAGGGATACTCATCACACACTGCTCATCTATAACAGGGATACACATCACACACTGCTCATCTATAACAGGGACACTCATCACACACTGCTCATCTATAACAGGGACACTCATCACACACTGCTCATCTATAACAGGGACACACATCACACACTGCTCATCTATAACAGGGATACTCATCACACACTGCTCATCTATAACAGGGATACATATCACACACTGCTCATCTATAACAGGGATACTCATCACACACTGCTCATCTATAACAGGGATACTCATCACACACTCCTCATCTATAACAGGGATACTCATCACACACTGCTCATCTATAACAGGGATACTCATCACACACTGCTCATCTATAACAGGGATACTCATCACACACTCCTCATCTATAACAGGGATACACATCACACACTGCTCATCTATAACAGGGATACATATCACACACTGCTCATCTATAACAGGGACACTCATCACACACTGCTCATCTATAACAGGGATACATATCACACACTGCTCATCTATAACAGGGACACTCATCACACACTGCTCATCTATAACAGGGATACTCATCACACACTGCTCATCTATAACAGGGATACATATCACACACTCCTCATCTATAACAGGGATACTCATCACACACTGCTCATCTATAACAGGGACACTCATCACACATTCCTCATCTATAACAGGGATACACATCACACACTGCTCATCTATAACAGGGATACTCATCACACACTGCTCATCTATAACAGGGATACTCATCACACACTGCTCATCTATAACAGGGACACTCATCACACACTGCTCATCTATAACAGGGACACTCATCACACACTCCTCATCTATAACAGGGATACTCATCACACACTGCTCATCTATAACAGGGATACTCATCACACACTGCTCATCTATAACAGGGATACTCATCACACACTGCTCATCTATAACAGGTATAATCATCACACACTGCTCATCTATAACAGGGACACTCATCACACACTGCTCATCTATAACAGGGACACTCATCACACACTGCTCATCTATAACAGGGACACTCATCGCACACTGCTCATCTATAACAGGTATACTCATCACACACTGCTCATCTATAACAGGGATACTCATCGCACACTGCTCATCTATAACAGGTATACTCATCACACACTGCTCATCTATAACAGGGATACACATCACACACTGCTCATCTATAACAGGGATACTCATCGCACACTGCTCATCTATAACAGGGATACTCATCGCACACTGCTCATCTATAACAGGGATACACATCACACACTGCTCATCTATAACAGGGATACTCATCACACACTGCTCATCTATAACAGGGACACTCATCACACACTGCTCATCTATAACAGGGATACTCATCACACACTGCTCATCTATAACAGGGATACTCATCACACACTGTTCATCTATAACAGGTATAATCATCACACACTGCTCATCTATAACAGGGATACTCATCACACACTCCTCATCTATAACAGGGACACTCATCACACACTGCTCATCTATAACAGGGATAATCATCACACACTGCTCATCTATAACAGGGATACACATCACACACTCCTCATCTATAACAGGGACACTCATCACACACTGCTCATCTATAACAGTGATACTCATCACACACTCCTCATCTATAACAGGGATACTCATCACACACTGCTCATCTATAACAGGGATACTCATCACACACTCCTCATCTATAACAGGGACACTCATCACACACTGCTCATCTATAACAGGGACACTCATCACACACTGCTCATCTATAACAGGGATACTCATCACACACTGCTCATCTATAACAGGGATACTCATCACACACTGCTCATCTATAACAGGGATACTCATCACACACTGCTCATCTATAACAGTGATACTCATCACACACTCCTCATCTATAACAGGGACACTCATCACACACTGCTCATCTATAACAGGGACACTCATCACACACTGCTCATCTATAACAGGGATACACATCACACACTGCTCATCTATAACAGGGATACTCATCACACACTGCTCATCTATAACAGGGATACACATCACACACTGCTCATCTATAACAGGGATACTCATCACACACTCCTCATCTATAACAGGGATACTCATCACACACTGCTCATCTATAACAGGGACACTCATCACACACTGCTCATCTATAACAGGGATACTCATCACACACTGCTCATCTATAACAGGGATACTCATCACACACTGCTCATCTATAACAGGGATACTCATCACACACTGCTCATCTATAACAGGTATAATCATCACACACTGCTCATCTATAACAGGGATACTCATCACACACTGCTCATCTATAACAGGGATACTCATCACACACTCCTCATCTATAACAGGGACACTCATCACACACTGCTCATCTATAACAGGGATAATCATCACACACTGCTCATCTATAACAGGGATACACATCACACACTGCTCATCTATAACAGGGATACACATCACACACTGCTCATCTATAACAGGGATACTCATCACACACTGCTCATCTATAACAGGGACACTCATCACACACTGCTCATCTATAACAGGGACACTCATCACACACTGCTCATCTATAACAGGGATACTCATCACACACTGCTCATCTATAACAGGGACACTCATCACACACTGCTCATCTATAACAGGGATACTCAACACACACTGCTCATCTATAACAGGGATACTCATCACACACTGCTCATCTATAACAGGGATACTCATCACACACTGCTCATCTATAACAGGGATACTCATCACACACTGCTCATCTATAACAGGGATACACATCACACACTGCTCATCTATAACAGGGATACTCATCACACACTGCTCATCTATAACAGTGATACACATCACACACTGCTCATCTATAACAGGGACACTCATCACACACTGCTCATCTATAACAGGGACACTCATCACACACTCCTCATCTATAACAGGGATACTCATCACACACTCCTCATCTATAACAGGGAAACTCATCACACACTCCTCATCTATAACAGGGATACACATCACACACTGCTCATCTATAACAGGGACACTCATCACACACTGCTCATCTATAACAGGGACACTCATCACACACTGCTCATCTATAACAGGGATACTCATCACACACTGCTCATCTATAACAGGGATACTCATCACACACTGCTCATCTATAACAGGGATACACATCACACACTGCTCATCTATAACAGGGATACTCATCACACACTGCTCATCTATAACAGGGACACTCATCACACACTGCTCATCTATAACAGGGATACACATCACACACTGCTCATCTATAACAGGGATACTCATCACACACTGCTCATCTATAACAGGGACACTCATCACACACTCCTCATCTATAACAGGGATACTCATCACACACTGCTCATCTATAACAGGGACACTCATCACACACTGCTCATCTATAACAGGGACACTCATCACACACTGCTCATCTATAACAGGGATACACATCACACACTGCTCATCTATAACAGGGACACTCATCACACACTGCTCATCTATAACAGGGATACATATCACACACTCCTCATCTATAACAGGGATACTCATCACACACTGCTCATCTATAACAGGGACACTCATCACACACTCCTCATCTATAACAGGGATACACATCACACACTGCTCATCTATAACAGGGACACTCATCACACACTGCTCATCTATAACAGGGATACTCATCACACACTGCTCATCTATAACAGGGATACTCATCACACACTGCTTATCTATAACAGGGATACTCATCACACACTGCTCATCTATAACAGGGATACACATCACAGACTGTTCATCTATAACAGGTATAATCATCACACACTGCTCATCTATAACAGGGATACTCATCACACACTCCTCATCTATAACAGGGACACTCATCACACACTGCTCATCTATAACAGGGATACTCATCACACACTGCTCATCTATAACAGTGATACTCATCACACACTGCTCATCTATAACAGGGACACACATCACACACTGCTCATCTATAACAGGGATACTCATCACACACTGCTCATCTATAACAGGGACACTCATCACACACTGCTCATCTATAACAGGGACACTCATCACACACTGCTCATCTATAACAGGGATAATCATCACACACTGCTCATCTATAACAGGGATAATCATCACACACTGCTCATCTATAACAGGGATACACATCACACACTGCTCATCTATAACAGGGATACTCATCACACACTGCTCATCTATAACAGGGATACTCATCACACACTCCTCATCTATAACAGGGATACACATCACAGACTGCTCATCTATAACAGGGATACACATCACACACTGCTCATCTATAACAGTGATACTCATCACACACTGCTCATCTATAACAGGGACACTCATCACACACTGCTCATCTATAACAGGGATACTCATCACACACTGCTCATCTATAACAGGGATACTCATCACACACTGCTCATCTATAACAGGGACACTCATCACACACTGCTCATCTATAACAGGGATACACATCACACACTGCTCATCTATAACAGGGATACACATCACACACTGCTCATCTATAACAGGGATACTCATCACACACTGCTCATCTATAACAGGGATACACATCACACACTGCTCATCTATAACAGGGATACTCATCACACACTGCTCATCTATAACAGGGATACTCATCACACACTGCTCATCTATAACAGGGACACTCATCACACACTGCTCATCTATAACAGGTATAATCATCACACACTGCTCATCTATAACAGGGATACACATCACACACTGCTCATCTATAACAGGGACACTCATCACACACTGCTCATCTATAACAGGGATACTCATCACACACTGCTCATCTATAACAGGGATACACATCACACACTGCTCATCTATAACAGGGACACTCATCACACACTGCTCATCTATAACAGGGATACTCATCACACACTGCTCATCTATAACAGGGACACTCATCACACACTGCTCATCTATAACAGGGACACTCATCACACACTGCTCATCTATAACAGGGATACTCATCACACACTGCTCATCTATAACAGGGATACACATCACACACTGCTCATCTATAACAGGGATACTCATCACACACTGCTCATCTATAACAGGGATACTCATCACACACTGCTCATCTATAACAGGGACACTCATCACACACTGCTCATCTATAACAGGTATAATCATCACACACTGCTCATCTATAACAGGGATACACATCACACACTGCTCATCTATAACAGGGACACTCATCACACACTGCTCATCTATAACAGGGATACTCATCACACACTGCTCATCTATAACAGGGATACACATCACACACTCCTCATCTATAACAGGTATAATCATCACACACTGCTCATCTATAACAGGGATACACATCACACACTGCTCATCTATAACAGGGACACTCATCACACACTGCTCATCTATAACAGGGATACTCATCACACACTGCTCATCTATAACAGGGACACTCATCACACACTCCTCATCTATAACAGGGATACACATCACACACTGCTCATCTATAACAGGGACACTCATCACACACTGCTCATCTATAACAGGGATACTCATCACACACTGCTCATCTATAACAGGGATACTCATCACACACTCCTCATCTATAACAGGGATACATATCACACACTGCTCATCTATAACAGGGACACTCATCACACACTGCTCATCTATAACAGGGATACTCATCACACACTGCTCATCTATAACAGGGATACTCATCACACACTCCTCATCTATAACAGGGATACTCATCACACACTGCTCATCTATAACAGGGACACTCATCACACACTGCTCATCTATAACAGGGATACTCATCACACACTCCTCATCTATAACAGGGATACACATCACACACTGCTCATCTATAACAGGGATACACATCACACACTGCTCATCTATAACAGGTATAATCATCACACACTGCTCATCTATAACAGGGATACACATCACACACTGCTCATCTATAACAGGGACACTCATCACACACTGCTCATCTATAACAGGGATACACATCACACACTGCTCATCTATAACAGGGATACTCATCACACACTGCTCATCTATAACAGGGACACTCATCACACACTCCTCATCTATAACAGGGATACACATCACAGACTGCTCATCTATAACAGGGATACTCATCACACACTGCTCATCTATAACAGGGACACTCATCACACACTGCTCATCTATAACAGGGACACTCATCACACACTGCTCATCTATAACAGGGATACACATCACACACTCCTCATCTATAACAGGGACACTCATCACACACTGCTCATCTATAACAGGGATACTCATCACACACTGCTCATCTATAACAGGGACACTCATCACACACTCCTCATCTATAACAGGGATACTCATCACACACTGCTCATCTATAACAGGGACACTCATCACACACTCCTCATCTATAACAGGGATACTCATCACACACTGCTCATCTATAACAGGGATACTCATCACACACTGCTCATCTATAACAGGGATACTCATCACACACTGCTCATCTATAACAGGGATACTCATCACACACTCCTCATCTATAACAGGGACACTCATCACACACTGCTCATCTATAACAGGGACACTCATCACACACTCCTCATCTATAACAGGGATAATCATCACACACTGCTCATCTATAACAGGGATACTCATCACACACTCCTCATCTATAACAGGGATACTCATCACACACTCCTCATCTATAACAGGGACACTCATCACACACTCCTCATCTATAACAGGGACACTCATCACACACTGCTCATCTATATCAGGGATACTCATCACACACTCCTCATCTATAACAGGGATACTCATCACACACTCCTCATCTATAACAGGGACACTCATCACACACTGCTCATCTATAACAGGGATACTCATCACACACTCCTCATCTATAACAGGGACACTCATCAAACACTGCTCATCTATAACAGGGGTACACATCACACACTCCTCATCTATAACAGGGACACTCATCACACACTGCTCATCTATAACAGGGATACACATCACACACTCCTCATCTATAACAGGGACACTCATCAAACACTGCTCATCTATAACAGGGGTACACATCACACACTCCTCATCTATAACAGGGACACTCATCACACACTGCTCATCTATAACAGGGACACTCATCACACACTGCTCATCTATAACAGGGACACTCATCACACACTGCTCATCTATAACAGGGATACACATCACACACTGCTCATCTATAACAGGGATACACATCACACACTGCTCATCTATAACAGGGACACTCATCACACACTGCTCATCTATAACAGGGACACTCATCACACACTGCTCATCTATAACAGGGATACTCAACACACACTGCTCATCTATAACAGGGATACTCATCACACACTCCTCATCTATAACAGGGATACACATCACACACTGCTCATCTATAACAGGGACACTCATCACACACTGCTCATCTATAACAGGGACACTCATCACACACTGCTCATCTATAACAGGGATACTCATCACACACTGCTCATCTATAACAGGTATAATCATCACACACTGCTCATCTATAACAGGGACACTCATCACACACTCCTCATCTATAACAGGGATACTCATCACACACTGCTCATCTATAACAGGGACACTCATCACACACTGCTCATCTATAACAGGGATACTCATCACACACTGCTCATCTATAACAGGGACACTCATCACACACTGCTCATCTATAACAGGGATACACATCACACACTGCTCATCTATAACAGGGATACACATCACACACTGCTCATCTATAACAGGGACACTCATCACACACTCCTCATCTATAACAGGGATACTCATCACACACTGCTCATCTATAACAGGGATACTCATCACACACTGCTCATCTATAACAGTGATACTCATCACACACTGCTCATCTATAACAGGGAAACTCATCACACACTGCTCATCTATAACAGGGATACTCATCACACACTCCTCATCTATAACAGGGATACTCATCACACACTCCTCATCTATAACAGGGATACTCATCACACACTGCTCATCTATAACAGGGACACTCATCACACACTGCTCATCTATAACAGGGACACTCATCACACACTGCTCATCTATAACAGGGACACTCATCACACACTGCTCATCTATAACAGGGACACTCATCACACACTCCTCATCTATAACAGGGACACTCATCACACACTGCTCATCTATAACAGGGATACTCATCACACACTCCTCATCTATAACAGGGACACTCATCACACACTGCTCATCTATAACAGGGATACTCATCACACACTGCTCATCTATAACAGGGATACACATCACACACTGCTCATCTATAACAGGGATACTCATCACACACTGCTCATCTATAACAGGGATACTCATCACACACTGCTCATCTATAACAGGGACACTCATCACACACTGCTCATCTATAACAGGGATACTCATCACACACTGCTCATCTATAACAGGGATACACATCACACACTGCTCATCTATAACAGGGATACTCATCACACACTGCTCATCTATAACAGGGACACTCATCACACACTGCTCATCTATAACAGGGACACTCATCACACACTGCTCATCTATAACAGGGATACTCATCACACACTGTTCATCTATAACAGGTATAATCATCACACACTGCTCATCTATAACAGGGATACTCATCACACACTCCTCATCTATAACAGGGACACTCATCACACACTCCTCATCTATAACAGGGATAATCATCACACACTGCTCATCTATAACAGGGATACACATCACACACTCCTCATCTATAACAGGGACACTCATCACACACTGCTCATCTATAACAGTGATACTCATCACACACTCCTCATCTATAACAGGGATACTCATCACACACTGCTCATCTATAACAGGGATACTCATCACACACTCCTCATCTATAACAGGGACACTCATCACACACTGCTCATCTATAACAGGGAAACTCATCACACACTCCTCATCTATAACAGGGACACTCATCACACACTGCTCATCTATAACAGGGAAACTCATCACACACTCCTCATCTATAACAGGGACACTCATCACACACTGCTCATCTATAACAGGGACACTCATCACACACTGCTCATCTATAACAGTGATACTCATCACACACTGCTCATCTATAACAGGGATACTCATCACACACTGCTCATCTATAACAGTGATACTCATCACACACTGCTCATCTATAACAGGGATACTCATCACACACTGCTCATCTATAACAGGGATACTCATCACACACTCCTCATCTATAACAGGGACACTCATCACACACTGCTCATCTATAACAGGGACACTCATCACACACTGCTCATCTATAACAGGGATACACATCACACACTGCTCATCTATAACAGGGATACTCATCACACACTCCTCATCTATAACAGGGATACACATCACACACTGCTCATCTATAACAGGGATACTCATCACACACTCCTCATCTATAACAGGGATACTCATCACACACTCCTCATCTATAACAGGGATACTCATCACACACTGCTCATCTATAACAGGGACACTCATCACACACTGCTCATCTATAACAGGGATACTCATCACACACTGCTCATCTATAACAGGGATACTCATCACACACTGCTCATCTATAACAGGGATACTCATCACACACTGCTCATCTATAACAGGGATACTCATCACACACTCCTCATCTATAACAGGGATACTCATCACACACTGCTCATCTATAACAGGGATACTCATCACACACTCCTCATCTATAACAGGGACACTCATCACACACTGCTCATCTATAACAGGGATAATCATCACACACTGCTCATCTATAACAGGGATACACATCACACACTGCTCATCTATAACAGGGATACACATCACACACTGCTCATCTATAACAGTGATACTCATCACACACTGCTCATCTATAACAGGGACACTCATCACACACTGCTCATCTATAACAGGGATACTCATCACACACTGCTCATCTATAACAGGGATACTCATCACACACTGCTCATCTATAACAGGGATACTCATCACACACTGCTCATCTATAACAGGGACACTCATCACACACTCCTCATCTATAACAGGGACACTCATCACACACTGCTCATCTATAACAGGGATAATCATCACACACTGCTCATCTATAACAGGGATACACATCACACACTGCTCATCTATAACAGGGATACACATCACACACTCCTCATCTATAACAGGGATACACATCACACACTGCTCATCTATAACAGGGATACTCATCACACACTGCTCATCTATAACAGGGATACTCATCACACACTGCTCATCTATAACAGGGACACTCATCACACACTGCTCATCTATAACAGGTATAATCATCACACACTGCTCATCTATAACAGGGATACACATCACACACTGCTCATCTATAACAGGGACACTCATCACACACTGCTCATCTATAACAGGGATACACATCACACACTGCTCATCTATAACAGGGATACTCATCACACACTGCTCATCTATAACAGGGATACACATCACACACTGCTCATCTATAACAGGGACACTCATCACACACTGCTCATCTATAACAGGGATACTCATCACACACTGCTCATCTATAACAGGGACACTCATCACACACTGCTCATCTATAACAGGGATACTCCTCACACACTGCTCATCTATAACAGGGATACTCATCACACACTCCTCATCTATAACAGGGATACTCATCACACACTGCTCATCTATAACAGGGACACTCATCACACACTGCTCATCTATAACAGGTATAATCATCACACACTGCTCATCTATAACAGGGACACTCATCACACACTGCTCATCTATAACAGGGATACTCATCACACACTGCTCATCTATAACAGGGACACTCATCAAACACTGCTCATCTATAACAGGGATACTCATCACACACTGCTCATCTATAACAGGGATACACATCACACACTCCTCATCTATAACAGGTATAATCATCACACACTGCTCATCTATAACAGGGATACACATCACACACTGCTCATCTATAACAGGGACACTCATCACACACTGCTCATCTATAACAGGGATACTCATCACACACTGCTCATCTATAACAGGGATACACATCACACACTGCTCATCTATAACAGGGACACTCATCACACACTCCTCATCTATAACAGGGATACTCATCACACACTGCTCATCTATAACAGGGATACACATCACACACTGCTCATCTATAACAGGGATACTCATCACACACTCCTCATCTATAACAGGGATACACATCACACACTGCTCATCTATAACAGGGACACTCATCACACACTCCTCATCTATAACAGGGATACTCATCACACACTCCTCATCTATAACAGGGATACTCATCACACACTGCTCATCTATAACAGGGATACTCATCACACACTCCTCATCTATAACAGGGATACTCATCACACACTGCTCATCTATAACAGGGATACTCATCACACACTGCTCATCTATAACAGGGATACTCATCACACACTGCTCATCTATAACAGGGATACTCATCACACACTGCTCATCTATAACAGGGATACATATCACACACTGCTCATCTATAACAGGGATACTCATCACACACTGCTCATCTATAACAGGGACACTCATCACACACTGCTCATCTATAACAGGGATACTCATCACACACTGCTCATCTATAACAGGGATACTCATCACACACTCCACATCTATAACAGGGATACATATCACACACTGCTCATCTATAACAGGGATACTCATCACACACTGCTCATCTATAACAGGGACACTCATCACACACTGCTCATCTATAACAGGGATACTCATCACACACTCCTCATCTATAACAGGGATACACATCACACACTGCTCATCTATAACAGGGATACACATCACACACTGCTCATCTATAACAGGGATACTCATCACACACTGCTCATCTATAACAGGGATACACATCACACACTGCTCATCTATAACAGGTATAATCATCACACACTGCTCATCTATAACAGGGATACACATCACACACTGCTCATCTATAACAGGGACACTCATCACACACTGCTCATCTATAACAGGGATACACATCACACACTGCTCATCTATAACAGGGATACTCATCACACACTGCTCATCTATAACAGGGACACTCATCACACACTCCTCATCTATAACAGGGATACACATCACAGACTGCTCATCTATAACAGGGATACTCATCACACACTGCTCATCTATAACAGGGACACTCATCACACACTGCTCATCTATAACAGGGACACTCATCACACACTGCTCATCTATAACAGGGGTACACATCACAGACTGCTCATCTATAACAGGGATACTCCTCACACACTGCTCATCTATAACAGGGATACTCATCACACACTGCTCATCTATAACAGGGATACACATCACACACTCCTCATCTATAACAGGGACACTCATCACACACTGCTCATCTATAACAGGGATACTCATCACACACTGCTCATCTATAACAGGGACACTCATCACACACTGCTCATCTATAACAGGGATACTCATCACACACTGCTCATCTATAACAGGGATACTCATCACACACTGCTCATCTATAACAGGGATACTCATCACACACTGCTCATCTATAACAGGGATACTCATCACACACTGCTCATCTATAACAGGGACACTCATCACACACTCCTCATCTATAACAGGGACACTCATCACACACTGCTCATCTATAACAGGGATACTCATCACACACTCCTCATCTATAACAGGGATACTCATCACACACTGCTCATCTATAACAGGGATACTCATCACACACTCCTCATCTATAACAGGGATAATCATCACACACTGCTCATCTATAACAGGGATACTCATCACACACTGCTCATCTATAACAGGGACACTCATCACACACTGCTCATCTATAACAGGGATACTCATCACACACTGCTCATCTATAACAGGGATACTCATCACACACTCCTCATCTATAACAGGGATACTCATCACACACTGCTCATCTATAACAGGGATACTCATCACACACTCCTCATCTATAACAGGTATAATCATCACACACTGCTCATCTATAACAGTGATACACATCACACACTCCTCATCTATAACAGGGACACTCATCACACACTCCTCATCTATAACAGGGACACTCATCACACACTGCTCATCTATATCAGGGATACTCATCACACACTCCTCATCTATAACAGGGATACTCATCACACACTCCTCATCTATAACAGGGACACTCATCACACACTCCTCATCTATAACAGGGATACACATCACACACTCCTCATCTATAACAGGGACACTCATCACACACTGCTCATCTATAACAGGGACACTCATCACACACTGCTCATCTATAACAGGGACACTCATCACACACTGCTCATCTATAACAGGGATACTCATCACACACTGCTCATCTATAACAGGTATAATCATCACACACTGCTCATCTATAACAGGGATACACATCACACACTGCTCATCTATAACAGGGATACTCATCACACACTGCTCATCTATAACAGGGATACACATCACACACTGCTCATCTATAACAGGGATACACATCACACACTGCTCATCTATAACAGGGACACTCATCACACACTCCTCATCTATAACAGGGATACTCATCACACACTGCTCATCTATAACAGGTATAATCATCACACACTGCTCATCTATAACAGGGATACTCATCACACACTCCTCATCTATAACAGGGATACTCATCACACACTCCTCATCTATAACAGGGATACACATCACACACTGCTCATCTATAACAGGGACACTCATCACACACTGCTCATCTATAACAGGGATACTCATCACACACTGCTCATCTATAACAGGGACACTCATCACACACTGCTCATCTATAACAGGGATACTCCTCACACACTGCTCATCTATAACAGGGATACACATCACACACTGCTCATCTATAACAGGGACACTCATCACACACTGCTCATCTATAACAGGGATACTCATCACACACTGCTCATCTATAACAGGGATACTCATCACACACTGCTCATCTATAACAGGGATACTCATCACACACTGCTCATCTATAACAGGGACACTCATCACACACTGCTCATCTATAACAGGGATACTCATCACACACTGCTCATCTATAACAGGGATACTCATCACACACTGCTCATCTATAACAGGGACACTCATCACACACTCCTCATCTATAACAGGGATACTCATCACACACTGCTCATCTATAACAGGGATACTCATCACACACTGCTCATCTATAACAGGGATACTCATCACACACTGCTCATCTATAACAGGGATACACATCACACACTGCTCATCTATAACAGGGATAATCATCACACACTCCTCATCTATAACAGGGACACTCATCACACACTGCTCATCTATAACAGGGACACTCATCACACACTCCTCATCTATAACAGGGACACTCATCACACACTGCTCATCTATAACAGGGACACTCATCACACACTGCTCATCTATAACAGGGATACACATCACACACTGCTCATCTATAACAGGGATACTCATCACACACTGCTCATCTATAACAGGGACACTCATCACACACTGCTCATCTATAACAGGGATACACATCACACACTGCTCATCTATAACAGGGATACTCATCACACACTGCTCATCTATAACAGGGACACTCATCACACACTCCTCATCTATAACAGGTATACTCATCACACACTGCTCATCTATAACAGGGATACTCATCACACACTGCTCATCTATAACAGGGATACTCATCACACACTCCTCATCTATAACAGGGACACTCATCACACACTGCTCATCTATAACAGGGATAATCATCACACACTGCTCATCTATAACAGGGATACACATCACACACTCCTCATCTATAACAGGGACACTCATCACACACTGCTCATCTATAACAGGGACACTCATCACACACTGCTCATCTATAACAGTGATACTCATCACACACTCCTCATCTATAACAGGGACACTCATCACACACTGCTCATCTATAACAGTGATACTCATCACACACTCCTCATCTATAACAGGGACACTCATCACACACTGCTCATCTATAACAGGGACACTCATCACACACTGCTCATCTATAACAGGGATACACATCACACACTGCTCATCTATAACAGGGATACTCATCACACACTGCTCATCTATAACAGGGATACACATCACACACTGCTCATCTATAACAGGGATACTCATCACACACTCCTCATCTATAACAGGGATACTCATCACACACTGCTCATCTATAACAGGGACACTCATCACACACTGCTCATCTATAACAGGGATACTCATCACACACTGCTCATCTATAACAGGGATACTCATCACACACTGCTCATCTATAACAGGGATACTCATCACACACTGCTCATCTATAACAGGGACACTCATCACACACTGCTCATCTATAACAGGGACACTTATCACACACTGCTCATCTATAACAGGGATACTCATCACACACTCCTCATCTATAACAGGGACACTCATCACACACTGCTCATCTATAACAGGGATAATCATCACACACTGCTCATCTATAACAGGGATACACATCACACACTGCTCATCTATAACAGGGATACACATCACACACTGCTCATCTATAACAGTGATACTCATCACACACTGCTCATCTATAACAGGGACACTCATCACACACTGCTCATCTATAACAGGGATACTCATCACACACTGCTCATCTATAACAGGGATACTCATCACACACTGCTCATCTATAACAGGGATACTCATCACACACTCCTCATCTATAACAGGGACACTCATCACACACTGCTCATCTATAACAGGGATACTCATCACACACTGCTCATCTATAACAGGGATACTCATCACACACTGCTCATCTATAACAGGGATACTCATCACACACTCCTCATCTATAACAGGGACACTCATCACACACTGCTCATCTATAACAGGGATAATCATCACACACTGCTCATCTATAACAGGGATACACATCACACACTGCTCATCTATAACAGGGATACACATCACACACTGCTCATCTATAACAGTGATACTCATCACACACTGCTCATCTATAACAGGGACACTCATCACACACTGCTCATCTATAACAGGGATACTCATCACACACTGCTCATCTATAACAGGGATACTCATCACACACTGCTCATCTATAACAGGGACACTCATCACACACTCCTCATCTATAACAGGGACACTCATCACACACTGCTCATCTATAACAGGGATAATCATCACACACTGCTCATCTATAACAGGGATACACATCACACACTGCTCATCTATAACAGGGATACACATCACACACTACTCATCTATAACAGTGATACTCATCACACACTGCTCATCTATAACAGGGATACACATCACACACTGCTCATCTATAACAGGGATACACATCACACACTGCTCATCTATAACAGGGATACTCATCACACACTGCTCATCTATAACAGGGATACACATCACACACTGCTCATCTATAACAGGGATACTCATCACACACTGCTCATCTATAACAGGGATACTCATCACACACTGCTCATCTATAACAGGGATACTCATCACACACTGCTCATCTATAACAGGGACACTCATCACACACTGCTCATCTATAACAGGTATAATCATCACACACTGCTCATCTATAACAGGGATACACATCACACACTGCTCATCTATAACAGGGACACTCATCACACACTGCTCATCTATAACAGGGATACTCATCACACACTGCTCATCTATAACAGGGATACACATCACACACTGCTCATCTATAACAGGGACACTCATCACACACTGCTCATCTATAACAGGGATACTCATCACACACTGCTCATCTATAACAGGGACACTCATCACACACTGCTCATCTATAACAGGGATACTCATCACACACTGCTCATCTATAACAGGGATACTCATCACACACTCCTCATCTATAACAGGGATACTCATCACACACTGCTCATCTATAACAGGGACACTCCTCACACACTGCTCATCTATAACAGGGATACTCATCACACACTCCTCATCTATAACAGGGATACTCATCACACACTGCTCATCTATAACAGGGACACTCATCACACACTGCTCATCTATAACAGGTATAATCATCACACACTGCTCATCTATAACAGGGATACACATCACACACTGCTCATCTATAACAGGGAAACTCATCAAACACTGCTCATCTATAACAGGGACACTCATCACACACTGCTCATCTATAACAGGGATACACATCACACACTCCTCATCTATAACAGGTATAATCATCACACACTGCTCATCTATAACAGGGATACACATCACACACTGCTCATCTATAACAGGGACACTCATCACACACTGCTCATCTATAACAGGGATACTCATCACACACTGCTCATCTATAACAGGGATACACATCACACACTCCTCATCTATAACAGGGACACTCATCACACACTGCTCATCTATAACAGGGATACACATCACACACTGCTCATCTATAACAGGGACACTCATCACACACTCCTCATCTATAACAGGGATACACATCACACACTGCTCATCTATAACAGGGACACTCATCACACACTGCTCATCTATAACAGGGATACTCATCACACACTGCTCATCTATAACAGGGATACTCATCACACACTCCACATCTATAACAGGGATACATATCACACACTGCTCATCTATAACAGGGATACTCATCACACACTGCTCATCTATAACAGGGACACTCATCACACACTGCTCATCTATAACAGGGATACTCATCACACACTCCTCATCTATAACAGGGATACACATCACACACTGCTCATCTATAACAGGGATACACATCACACACTGCTCATCTATAACAGGGATACTCATCACACACTGCTCATCTATAACAGGGATACACATCACACACTGCTCATCTATAACAGGTATAATCATCACACACTGCTCATCTATAACAGGGATACACATCACACACTGCTCATCTATAACAGGGACACTCATCACACACTGCTCATCTATAACAGGGATACACATCACACACTGCTCATCTATAACAGGGATACTCATCACACACTGCTCATCTATAACAGGGACACTCATCACACACTCCTCATCTATAACAGGGATACACATCACAGACTGCTCATCTATAACAGGGATACTCATCACACACTGCTCATCTATAACAGGGACACTCATCACACACTCCTCATCTATAACAGGGAAACACATCACACACTGCTCATCTATAACAGGGATACTCATCACACACTGCTCATCTATAACAGGGATACACATCACACACTGCTCATCTATAACAGGGACACTCATCACACACTGCTCATCTATAACAGGGACACTCATCACACACTGCTCATCTATAACAGGGACACTCATCACACACTGCTCATCTATAACAGGGATACTCATCACACACTGCTCATCTATAACAGGGACACTCATCACACACTGCTCATCTATAACAGGGGTACACATCACAGACTGCTCATCTATAACAGGGATACTCCTCACACACTGCTCATCTATAACAGGGATACTCATCACACACTGCTCATCTATAACAGGGACACTCATCACACACTGCTCATCTATAACAGGGGTACACATCACAGACTGCTCATCTATAACAGGGATACTCCTCACACACTGCTCATCTATAACAGGGATACTCATCACACACTGCTCATCTATAACAGGGATACACATCACACACTCCTCATCTATAACAGGGACACTCATCACACACTGCTCATCTATAACAGGGATACTCATCACACACTGCTCATCTATAACAGGGATACACATCACACACTCCTCATCTATAACAGGGATACACATCACACACTGCTCATCTATAACAGGGATACACATCACACACTGCTCATCTATAACAGGGATACTCATCACACACTGCTCATCTATAACAGGGACACTCATCACACACTCCTCATCTATAACAGGGATACTCATCACACACTGCTCATCTATAACAGGGACACTCATCACACACTCCTCATCTATAACAGGGATACTCATCACACACTGCTCATCTATAACAGGGATACTCATCACACACTCCTCATCTATAACAGGGATAATCATCACACACTGCTCATCTATAACAGGGATACTCATCACACACTCCTCATCTATAACAGGGATACTCATCACACACTCCTCATCTATAACAGGGACACTCATCACACACTCCTCATCTATAACAGGGATACACATCACACACTCCTCATCTATAACAGGGACACTCATCACACACTGCTCATCTATAACAGGGACACTCATCACACACTGCTCATCTATAACAGGGACACTCATCACACACTGCTCATCTATAACAGGGATACTCATCACACACTGCTCATCTATAACAGGTATAATCATCACACACTGCTCATCTATAACAGGGATACACATCACACACTGCTCATCTATAACAGGGATACTCATCACACACTGCTCATCTATAACAGGGATACACATCACACACTGCTCATCTATAACAGGGATACACATCACACACTGCTCATCTATAACAGGGACACTCATCACACACTCCTCATCTATAACAGGGATACTCATCACACACTCCTCATCTATAACAGGGATACTCATCACACACTCCTCATCTATAACAGGGATACACATCACACACTGCTCATCTATAACAGGGACACTCATCACACACTGCTCATCTATAACAGGGATACACATCACACACTGCTCATCTATAACAGGGACACTCATCACACACTGCTCATCTATAACAGGGACACTCATCACACACTGCTCATCTATAACAGGGACACTCATCACACACTGCTCATCTATAACAGGGATACTCATCACACACTGCTCATCTATAACAGGGACACTCATCACACACTGCTCATCTATAACAGGGATACTCCTCACACACTGCTCATCTATAACAGGGATACACATCACACACTGCTCATCTATAACAGGGACACTCATCACACACTGCTCATCTATAACAGGGATACTCATCACACACTGCTCATCTATAACAGGGATACTCATCACACACTGCTCATCTATAACAGGGATACTCATCACACACTGCTCATCTATAACAGGGACACTCATCACACACTGCTCATCTATAACAGGGATACTCATCACACACTGCTCATCTATAACAGGGATACTCATCACACACTGCTCATCTATAACAGGGACACTCATCACACACTGCTCATCTATAACAGGGACACTCATCACACACTGCTCATCTATAACAGGGATACTCATCACACACTGCTCATCTATAACAGGGACACTCATCACACACTCCTCATCTATAACAGGGATACTCATCACACACTGCTCATCTATAACAGGGATACTCATCACACACTGCTCATCTATAACAGGGATACTCATCACACACTGCTCATCTATAACAGGGATACACATCACACACTGCTCATCTATAACAGGGACACTCATCACACACTCCTCATCTATAACAGGGACACTCATCACACACTGCTCATCTATAACAGGGGTACACATCACACACTGCTCATCTATAACAGGGATACTCATCACACACTGCTCATCTATAACAGGGACACTCATCACACACTGCTCATCTATAACAGGGATACACATCACACACTGCTCATCTATAACAGGGATACTCATCACACACTGCTCATCTATAACAGGGATACTCATCACACACTGCTCATCTATAACAGGGACACTCATCACACACTCCTCATCTATAACAGGGATACTCATCACACACTGCTCATCTATAACAGGGACACTCATCACACACTGCTCATCTATAACAGGGGTACACATCACACACTGCTCATCTATAACAGGGACACTCATCACACACTGCTCATCTATAACAGGGATACACATCACACACTGCTCATCTATAACAGGGATACTCATCACACACTGCTCATCTATAACAGGGACACTCATCACACACTCCTCATCTATAACAGGGATACTCATCACACACTGCTCATCTATAACAGGGACACTCATCACACACTGCTCATCTATAACAGGGATACTCATCACACACTGCTCATCTATAACAGGGACACTCATCACACACTCCTCATCTATAACAGGGACACTCATCACACACTGCTCATCTATAACAGGGATACTCATCACACACTGCTCATCTATAACAGGGATACACATCACACACTGCTCATCTATAACAGGGACACTCATCACACACTGCTCATCTATAACAGTGATACTCATCACACACTCCTCATCTATAACAGGGACACTCATCACACACTGCTCATCTATAACAGGGATACTCATCACACACTGCTCATCTATAACAGGGATACTCATCACACACTGCTCATCTATAACAGTGATACTCATCACACACTGCTCATCTATAACAGGGATACTCATCACACACTGCTCATCTATAACAGGGATACTCATCACACACTCCTCATCTATAACAGGGATACTCATCACACACTGCTCATCTATAACAGGGATACACATCACACACTGCTCATCTATAACAGGGATACTCATCACACACTCCTCATCTATAACAGGGATACTCATCACACACTCCTCATCTATAACAGGGATACTCATCACACACTGCTCATCTATAACAGGGATACTCATCACACACTGCTCATCTATAACAGGGATACTCATCACACACTCCTCATCTATAACAGGGATACTCATCACACACTGCTCATCTATAACAGGGACACTCATCACACACTCCTCATCTATAACAGGTATAATCATCACACACTGCTCATCTATAACAGGGATACTCATCACACACTCCTCATCTATAACAGGGACACTCATCACACACTGCTCATCTATAACAGGGACACTCATCACACACTGCTCATCTATAACAGGGACACTCATCACACACTGCTCATCTATAACAGGGATACTCATCACACACTGCTCATCTATAACAGGGATACTCATCACACACTGCTCATCTATAACAGGGACACTCATCACACACTGCTCATCTATAACAGGGACACTCATCACACACTCCTCATCTATAACAGGGATACACATCACACACTGCTCATCTATAACAGGGATACTCATCACACACTGCTCATCTATAACAGGTATAATCATCACACACTGCTCATCTATAACAGGGATACACATCACACACTGCTCATCTATAACAGGGATACTCATCACACACTGCTCATCTATAACAGGGATACACATCACACACTGCTCATCTATAACAGGGACACTCATCACACACTGCTCATCTATAACAGGGATACTCATCACACACTGCTCATCTATAACAGGGATACTCATCACACACTCCTCATCTATAACAGGGATACACATCACACAGTGCTCATCTATAACAGGGATACTCCTCACACACTGCTCATCTATAACAGGGATACTCATCACACACTGCTCATCTATAACAGGGATACTCATCACACACTGCTCATCTATAACAGGGACACTCATCACACACTCCTCATCTATAACAGGGATACACATCACACACTGCTCATCTATAACAGGGATACTCATCACACACTGCTCATCTATAACAGGTATAATCATCACACACTGCTCATCTATAACAGGGATACACATCACACACTGCTCATCTATAACAGGGACACTCATCACACACTGCTCATCTATAACAGGGATACTCATCACACACTCCTCATCTATAACAGGGATACTCATCACACACTGCTCATCTATAACAGGGATACACATCACACACTGCTCATCTATAACAGGGACACTCATCACACACTGCTCATCTATAACAGGGACACTCATCACACACTGCTCATCTATAACAGGGACACTCATCACACACTCCTCATCTATAACAGGGACACTCATCACACACTGCTCATCTATAACAGGGATACACATCACACTCTGCTCATCTATAACAGGGACACTCATCACACACTGCTCATCTATAACAGGGACACTCATCACACACTGCTCATCTATAACAGGGATACACATCACACACTGCTCATCTATAACAGGGATACTCATCACACACTGCTCATCTATAACAGGGACACTCATCACACACTGCTCATCTATAACAGGGATACTCATCACACACTGCTCATCTATAACAGGGATACACATCACACACTGCTCATCTATAACAGGTATACTCATCACACACTGCTCATCTATAACAGGGATACTCATCACACACTGCTCATCTATAACAGGGACACTCATCACACACTGCTCATCTATAACAGGGATACACATCACACACTGCTCATCTATAACAGGGATACACATCACACACTCCTCATCTATAACAGGGATACTCATCACACACTGCTCATCTATAACAGGGACACTCATCACACACTGCTCATCTATAACAGGGATACTCATCACACACTCCTCATCTATAACAGGGACACTCATCACACACTCCTCATCTATAACAGGGATACTCATCACACACTCCTCATCTATAACAGGGATACTCATCACACACTCCTCATCTATAACAGGGATACACATCACACACTGCTCATCTATAACAGGTATACTCATCACACACTCCTCATCTATAACAGGGATACTCATCACACACTCCTCATCTATAACAGGGATACTCATCACACACTCCTCATCTATAACAGGGATACACATCACACACTGCTCATCTATAACAGGGATACACATCACACACTCCTCATCTATAACAGGGATACTCATCACACACTGCTCATCTATAACAGGGATACTCATCACACACTGCTCATCTATAACGGGTACACATCACAGACTGCTCATCTATAACAGGGATACTCATCACACACTCCTCATCTAAAACAGGGATACTCATCACACACTGCTCATCTATAACAGGGATACACATCACACACTGCTCATCTATAACAGGGATACTCATCACACACTGCTCATCTATAACAGGGATACACATCACACACTGCTCATCTATAACAGGGACACTCATCACACACTCCTCATCTATAACAGGGACACTCATCACACACTGCTCATCTATAACAGGGATACTCATCACACACTGCTCATCTATAACAGGGACACTCATCACACACTGCTCATCTATAACAGGGACACTCATCACACACTGCTCATCTATAACAGGGATACTCATCACACACTCCTCATCTATAACAGGGACACTCATCACACACTGCTCATCTATAACAGGGATACTCATCACACACTGCTCATCTATAACAGGGACACTCATCACACACTGCTCATCTATAACAGGGATACTCATCACACACTCCTCATCTATAACAGGGACACTCATCACACACTGCTCATCTATAACAGGGATACTCATCACACACTGCTCATCTATAACAGGGACACTCATCACACACTGCTCATCTATAACGGGGGTAATACAGGGTATTATCTTTCTCTGTTTGTATGATGCTGATCTTCTCTCTGCCTTTGTGTCCTAACCTTCTGCCCATTTCTTCCCTCTTCTCTTAGTCATGGAGCTCCTGTATTGGAGAGACATCACTCTTTCTGCCGGCTGTCTCACTGGACTAACCCTGTGCCTGCTGTGTCTCATTCAGTATAGTGTGATCAGCATTATCTCCTACGCCTGTCTCCTCCTCCTAAGTGCAACACTCACAGTCTGGGTTTACAGTAAACTTCTGCACACACTCAAAAAAGGAGATGGAGCCAATCCCTTCCAGTAAGTGGCCGCACCAGTATGGGTGACCGTAGGGAGCCAATCCCTTCCAGTAAGTGGCCGCACCAGTATGGGTGACCGTAGGGAGCCAATCCCTTCCAGTAAGTGGCCGCACCAGTATGTGTGACCGTAGGCAGCCAATCCCTTCCAGTAAGTGGCCGCACCAGTATGTGTGACTGTGGGGAGCCAATCCCTTCCAGTAAGTGGCCGCACCAGTATGTGTGACCGAAGGGAGCCAATCCCTTCCAGTAAGTGGCCGCACCAGTATGTGTGACCGTAGGGAGCCAATCCCTTCCAGTAAGTGGCCGCACCAGTATGTGTGACCGTAGGGAGCCAATCCCTTCCAGTAAGTGGCCGCGTGTGTGTGTGTTGCTTTTATATAGTAGTTTCAGAATGTGGCTTTATTATGAAGATGAAAAATAGTGTAAATGTAAATGTCCTGCATGTTTTCCTGATGTGTTGGGTAAGGAGAGGACATTGGGAGAATTCTTTATTTGCAAGTTGTAAATTAGGGCCTAATTCAGCACAGATCACATTTGCAACAGCGTATGCAGGTCGATCGATGGTGCGTACTGTGCGATCACTCAAGTAGAATGAATGCCATCGCAGAGTGAGTGATGGGCTGTGAGCGTGTGGGAGTGGTTGGCGAAACGTAGGCGTGCCTGTCCATTTGAACGCCGTTACATTGGTCTGCAGAAATTAGCCACTGATACGGCATACGCAGCTTGTGTAATCACTGACTGCAACAAGACTTGCCATTTCTGCGGCAGGTCAGAGCTGCTCTAATTGGGCCGATGTTACTCGATTTACCCGATGTATACACAGGACTGTGAGGTATTACAGATGTGAGATAGCAGTAGTGGGTGTCTCTATGCTGGCTGAGCTGTGGCTGATGTTACTGATGTATACACAGGACTGTGAGGTATTACAGATGTGAGATAGCAGTAGTGGGTGTCTCTATGCTGGCTGAGCTGTGGCTGATGTTACAGATGAATACACAGGACTGTGAGGTATTACAGATGTGATATAGCAGTAGTGGGCATCTTTATGCTGGCTGAGCTGTGGCTGATGTTACAGATGTATACACAGGACTGTGAGGTGTTACAGATGTGAGATAGCAGTAGTGGGTGTCTATGCTGGCTGAGCTGTGGCTGATGTTACTGATGTATACACAGGACTGTGAGGTATTACAGATGTGAGATAGCAGTAGTGGGTGTCTCTATGCTGGCTGTGCTGTGGCTTATGTTACAGATGTATACACAGGACTGTGAGGTACTACAGATGTGAGATAGCAGTAGTGGGTGTCTATGCTGGCTGAGCTGTGGCTGATGTTACAGATGTATACACAGGACTGTGAGGTGTTACAGATGTGAGATAGCAGTAGTGGGTGTCTCTATGCTGGCTGAGCTGTGGCTGATATTACAGATGTATACACAGGACTGTGAGGTATTACAGATGTGAGATAGCAGTAGTTGGTGTCTCTATACTGGCTGAGCTGTGGCTGATGTTACAGATGTATACACAGGACTGTGAGGTATTACAGATGTCAGATAGCAGTAGTGGGTGTCTCTATGCTGGCTGTGCTGTGGCTGATGTTACAGATGTATACAGAGGACTGTGAGGTATTACAGATGTGAGATAGCAGTAGTGGGCGTCTCTATGCTGGCTGAGCTGTGGCTGATGTTACAGATGTATACACAGGACTGTGAGATATTACAGATGTGAGATAGCAGTAGTGGGTGTCTATGCTGGCTGTGCTGTGGCTGATGTTACAGATGTATACACAGGACTGTGATGTATTACAGATGTGAGATAGCAGTAGTGGGTGTCTCTATGCTGGCTGAGCTGTGGCTGATGTTACAGATGTATACACAGGACTGTGAGGTATTACAGATGTCAGATAGCAGTAGTGGGTGTCTCTATGCTGGCTGAGCTGTGGCTGATGTTACTGATGTATACACAGGACTGTGAGGTATTACAGATGTGAGATAGCAGTAGTGGGTGTCTCTATGCTGGCTGAGCTGTGGCTGATGTTACAGATGAATACACAGGACTGTGAGGTATTACAGATGTGATATAGCAGTAGTGGGCATCTTTATGCTGGCTGAGCTGTGGCTGATGTTACAGATGTATACACAGGACTGTGAGGTGTTACAGATGTGAGATAGCAGTAGTGGGTGTCTATGCTGGCTGAGCTGTGGCTGATGTTACTGATGTATACACAGGACTGTGAGGTATTACAGATGTGAGATAGCAGTAGTGGGTGTCTCTATGCTGGCTGTGCTGTGGCTTATGTTACAGATGTATACACAGGACTGTGAGGTACTACAGATGTGAGATAGCAGTAGTGGGTGTCTATGCTGGCTGAGCTGTGGCTGATGTTACAGATGTATACACAGGACTGTGAGGTGTTACAGATGTGAGATAGCAGTAGTGGGTGTCTCTATGCTGGCTGAGCTGTGGCTGATATTACAGATGTATACACAGGACTGTGAGGTATTACAGATGTGAGATAGCAGTAGTTGGTGTCTCTATACTGGCTGAGCTGTGGCTGATGTTACAGATGTATACACAGGACTGTGAGGTATTACAGATGTCAGATAGCAGTAGTGGGTGTCTCTATGCTGGCTGTGCTGTGGCTGATGTTACAGATGTATACAGAGGACTGTGAGGTATTACAGATGTGAGATAGCAGTAGTGGGCGTCTCTATGCTGGCTGAGCTGTGGCTGATGTTACAGATGTATACACAGGACTGTGAGATATTACAGATGTGAGATAGCAGTAGTGGGTGTCTATGCTGGCTGTGCTGTGGCTGATGTTACAGATGTATACACAGGACTGTGATGTATTACAGATGTGAGATAGCAGTAGTGGGTGTCTCTATGCTGGCTGAGCTGTGGCTGATGTTACAGATGTATACACAGGACTGTGAGGTATTACAGATGTGAGATAGCAGTAGTGGGTGTCTCTATGCTGGCTGAGCTGTGGCTGATGTTACAGATGTATACACAGGACTGTGAGGTATTATGGATGTGAGATAGCAGTAGTGGGTGTCTCTATGCCGGCTGAGCTGTGGCTGATGTTACAGATGTATACACAGGACTGTGAGGTATTACAGATGTGAGATAGCAGTAGTTGGTGTCTCTATGCTGGCTGAGCTGTGGCTGATGTTACAGATGTATATACAGGACTGTGAGGTATTACAGATGTGAGATAGCTGTAGTGGGTGTCTCTATGCTGGCTGTGCTGTGGCTGATGTTACAGATGTATACACAGGACTGTGAGGTATTACAGATGTGAGATAGCAGTAGTGGGGTCTCTATGCTGGCTGAGCTGTGGCTGATATTACAGATGTATACACAGGACTGTGAGGTATAATAGATGTGAGATAGCAGTAGTGGGTGTCTCTATGCTGGCTGTGCTGTGGCTGATGTTACAGATGTATACACAGGACTGTGAGGTATTACAGATGTGAGATAGCAGTAGTGGGCGTCTCTATGCTGGCTGTGCTGTGGCTGATGTTACAGAAGTATACATAGGACTGTGAGGTATTACAGATGTGAGATAGCAGTAGTGGGTGTCTCTATGCTGGCTGTGCTGTGGCTGATGTTACAGATGTATACACAGGACTGTGAGGTATTACAGATGTGAGATAGCAGTAGTGGGCGTCTCTATGCTGGCTGTGCTGTGGCTGATGTTACAGAAGTATACATAGGACTGTGAGGTATTACAGATGTGAGATAGCAGTAGTGGATGTCTCTATGCTGGCTGTGCTGTGGCTGATGTTACAGATGTATACACAGGACTGTGAGGTATTACAGATGTGAGATAGCAGTAGTGGGTGTCTCTATGCTGGCTGTGCTGTGGCTGATGTTACAGAAGTATACATAGGACTGTGAGGTATTACAGATGTGAGATAGCAGTAGTGGGTGTCTCTATGCTGGCTGTGCTGTGGCTGATGTTACAGATGTATACACAGGACTGTTAGGTATTACAGATGTGAGATAGCAGTAGTGGGTGTCTCTATGCCGGCTGAGCTGTGACAGATGTTACAGATGTATACACAGGACTGTGAGGTATTACAGATGTGAGATAGCAGTAGAGGGAGTCTCTATGCTGGCTGTGCTGTGGCTGATGTTACAGATGTATACACAGGACTGTGAGGTATTACAGATGTGAGATAGCTGTAGTGGGTGTCTCTATGCCGGCTGAGCTGTGACTGATGTTACAGATGTATACACAGGACTGTGAGGTATTACAGATGTGAGATAGCAGTAGTGGGTGTCTCTATGCTGGCTGTGCTGTGGCTGATGTTAGAGATGTATACACAGGATATGAGGTATTACAGATGTGAGATAGCAGTAGTGGGTCTCTCTATGCTGGCTGAGCTGTGGCTGATGTTACAGATGTATACACAGGACTGTGAGGTAATACAGATGTGAGATAGCAGTAGTGGGTGTCTCTATGCCGGCTGAGCTGTGGCTGATGTTACAGATGTATACACAGGACTGTGAGGTATTACAGATGTGAGATAGCAGTAGTTGGTGTCTCTATGCTGGCTGAGCTGTGGCTGATGTTACAGATGTATATACAGGACTGTGAGGTATTACAGATGTGAGATAGCTGTAGTGGGTGTCTCTATGCTGGCTGTGCTGTGGCTGATGTTACAGATGTATACACAGGACTGTGAGGTATTACAGATGTGAGATAGCAGTAGTGGGGTCTCTATGCTGGCTGAGCTGTGGCTGATATTACAGATGTATACACAGGACTGTGAGGTATAATAGATGTGAGATAGCAGTAGTGGGTGTCTCTATGCTGGCTGTGCTGTGGCTGATGTTACAGATGTATACACAGGACTGTGAGGTATTACAGATGTGAGATAGCAGTAGTGGGCGTCTCTATGCTGGCTGTGCTGTGGCTGATGTTACAGATGTATACACAGGACTGTGAGGTATTACAGATGTGAGATAGCAGTAGTGGGGTCTCTATGCTGGCTGAGCTGTGGCTGATATTACAGATGTATACACAGGACTGTGAGGTATAATAGATGTGAGATAGCAGTAGTGGGTGTCTCTATGCTGGCTGAGCTGTGGCTGATGTTACAGATGTATACACAGGACTGTGAGGTATTACAGATGTGAGATAGCAGTAGTGGGCGTCTCTATGCTGGCTGTGCTGTGGCTGATGTTACAGAAGTATACATAGGACTGTGAGGTATTACAGATGTGAGATAGCAGTAGTGGGTGTCTCTATGCTGGCTGTGCTGTGGCTGATGTTACAGATGTATACACAGGACTGTGAGGTATTACAGATGTGAGATAGCAGTAGTGGGTGTCTATGCTGGCTGTGCTGTGGCTGATGTTACAGATGTATATACAGGACTGTGAGGTATTACAGATGTGAGATAGCTGTAGTGGGTGTCTCTATGCTGGCTGTGCTGTGGCTGATGTTACAGATGTATACACAGGACTGTGAGGTATTACAGATGTGAGATAGCAGTAGTGGGGTCTCTATGCTGGCTGAGCTGTGGCTGATATTACAGATGTATACACAGGACTGTGAGGTATAATAGATGTGAGATAGCAGTAGTGGGTGTCTCTATGCTGGCTGTGCTGTGGCTGATGTTACAGATGTATACACAGGACTGTGAGGTATTACAGATGTGATATAGCAGTAGTGGGCGTCTCTATGCTGGCTGTGCTGTGGCTGATGTTACAGAAGTATACATAGGATTGTGAGGTATTACAGATGTGAGATAGCAGTAGTGGGTGTCTCTATGCTGGCTGTGCTGTGGCTGATGTTACAGATGTATACACAGGACTGTGAGGTATTACAGATGTGAGATAGCAGTAGTGGGCGTCTCTATGCTGGCTGTGCTGTGGCTGATGTTACAGAAGTATACATAGGACTGTGAGGTATTACAGATGTGAGATAGCAGTAGTGGATGTCTCTATGCTGGCTGTGCTGTGGCTGATGTTACAGATGTATACACAGGACTGTGAGGTATTACAGATGTGAGATAGCAATAGTGGGCGTCTCTATGCTGGCTGTGCTGTGGCTGATGTTACAGAAGTATACATAGGACTGTGAGGTATTACAGATGTGAGATAGCAGTAGTGGGTGTCTCTATGCCGGCTGAGCTGTGGCTGATGTTACAGATGTATACACAGGACTGTGAGGTATTACAGTTGTGAGATAGCTGTAGTGGGTGTCTCTATGCCGGCTGAGCTGTGACTGATGTTACAGATGTATACACAGGACTGTGAGGTATTACAGATGTGAGATAGCAGTAGTGGGTGTCTCTATGCTGGCTGTGCTGTGGCTGATGTTAGAGATGTATACACAGGATATGAGGTATTACAGATGTGAGATAGTAGTAGTGGGTCTCTCTATGCTGGCTGAGCTGTGGCTGATGTTACAGATGTATACACAGGACTGTGAGGTAATACAGATGTGAGATAGCAGTAGTGGGTGTCTCTATGCTGGCTGAGCTGTGGCTGATGTTACAAATGTATACACAGGACTGTGAGGTATTACAGATGTGAGATAGCTGTAGTGGGTGTCTCTATGCCGGCTGAGCTGTGACTGATGTAACAGATGTATACACAGGACTGTGAGGTATTACAGATGTGAGATAGCTGTAGTGGGTGTCTCTATGCTGGCTGTGCTGTGGCTGATGTTACAGATGTATACACAGGACTGTGAGGTATTACAGATGTGAGATAGCAGTAGTGGGGTCTCTATGCTGGGTGAGCTGTGGCTGATATTACAGATGTATACACAGGACTGTGATATATTACAGATGTGAGATAGCAGTAGTGGGTGTCTCTATGCTGGCTGAGCTGTGGCTGATGTTACAGATGTATACACAGGACTGTGAGGTATTACAGATGTGAGATAGCAGTAGTGGGTGTCTCTATGCTGGCTGTGCTGTGGCTGATGTTACAGATGTATACACAGGACTGTGAGGTATTACAGATGTGAGATAGCAGTAGTGGGTGTCTCTATGCTGGCTGAGCTGTGGCTAATGTTCCAGATGTATACACAGGACTGTGAGGTATTATGGATGTGAGATAGCAGTAGTGGGTGTCTCTATGCCGGCTGAGCTGTGGCTGATGTTACAGATGTATACATAGGACTGTGAGGTATTACAGATGTGAGATAGCAGTAGTGGGTGTCTATGCTGGCTGTGCTGTGACTGATGTTACAGATGTATACACAGGACTGTGAGGTATTACAGATGTGAGATAGCAGTAGTTGGTGTCTCTATGCTGGCTGAGCTGTGGCTGATGTTACAGATGTATATACAGGACTGTGAGGTATTACAGATGTGAGATAGCAGTAGTGGGTGTCTATGCTGGCTGTGCTGTGACTGATGTTACAGATGTATACACAGGACTGTGAGGTATTACAGATGTGAGATAGCAGTAGTGGGTGTCTCTATGCTGGCTGTGCTGTGGCTGATGTTACAGATGTATACACAGGACTGTGAGGTATTACAGATGTGAGATAGCAGTAGTGGGGTCTCTATGCTGGCTGAGCTGTGGCTGATATTACAGATGTATACACAGGACTGTGAGGTATAATAGATGTGAGATAGCAGTAGTGGGTGTCTCTATGCTGGCTGTGCTGTGGCTGATGTTACAGATGTATACACAGGACTGTGAGGTATTACAGATGTGAGATAGCAGTAGTGGGCGTCTCTATGCTGGCTGTGCTGTGGCTGATGTTACAGAAGTATACATAGGACTGTGAGGTATTACAGATGTGAGATAGCAGTAGTGGGTGTCTCTATGCTGGCTGTGCTGTGGCTGATGTTACAGATGTATACACAGGACTGTGAGGTATTACAGATGTGAGATAGCAGTAGTGGGTGTCTATGCTGGCTGTGCTGTGGCTGATGTTACAGATGTATACACAGGACTGTGAGGTATTACAGATGTGAGATAGCAGTAGTGGGTGTCTCTATGCTGGCTGAGCTGTGGCTGATGTTACAGATGTATGAACAGGACTGTGAGGTATTACAGATGTGAGATAGCAGTAGTGGGCGTCTCTATGCTGGCTGTGCTGTGGCTGATGTTACAGAAGTATACATAGGACTGTGAGGTATTACAGATGTGAGATAGCAGTAGTGGATGTCTCTATGCTGGCTGTGCTGTGGCTGATGTTACAGATGTATACACAGGACTGTGAGGTATTACAGATGTGAGATAGCAATAGTGGGCGTCTCTATGCTGGCTGTGCTGTGGCTGATGTTACAGAAGTATACATAGGACTGTGAGGTATTACAGATGTGAGATAGCAGTAGTGGGTGTCTCTATGCTGGCTGTGCTGTGGCTGATGTTACAGATGTATACACAGGACTGTTAGGTATTACAGATGTGAGATAGCAGTAGTGGGTGTCTCTATGCCGGCTGAGCTGTGACAGATGTTACAGATGTATACACAGGACTGTGAGGTATTACAGATGTGAGATAGCAGTAGAGGGAGTCTCTATGCTGGCTGTGCTGTGGCTGATGTTACAGATGTATACACAGTACTGTGAGGTATTACAGATGTGAGATAGTAGTAGTGGGTGTCTCTATGCTGGCTGTGCTGTGGCTGATGTTACAGATGTATACACAGGACTGTGAGGTATTACAGATGTGAGATAGCAGTAGTGAGTGTCTCTATGCCGGCTGAGCTGTGACTGATGTTACAGATGTATACACAGGACTGTGAGGTATTACAGATGTGAGATAGCAGTAGTGGGTGTCTCTATGCTGGCTGTGCTGTGGCTGATGTTAGAGATGTATACACAGGATATGAGGTATTACAGATGTGAGATAGCAGTAGTGGGTCTCTCTATGCTGGCTGAGCTGTGGCTGATGTTACAGATGTATACACAGGACTGTGAGGTAATACAGATGTGAGATAGCAGTAGTGGGTGTCTCTATGCTGGCTGAGCTGTGGCTGATGTTACAGATGTATACACAGGACTGTGAGGTATTACAGATGTGAGATAGCAGTAGTTGGTCTCTCTATGCTGGCTGTGCTGTGGCTGATGCTACAGATGTATACACAGGACTGTGAGGTAATACAGATGTGAGATAGCAGTAGTGGGTGTCTCTATGCAGGCTGAGCTGTGGCTGATGTTACAGATGTATACACAGGACTGTGAGGTATTACAGATGTGAGATTGCAGTAGTGGGGTCTCTATGCTGGCTGAGCTGTGGCTGATGTTACTGATGTATACACAGGACTGTGAGGTATTACAGATGTGAGATAGTAGTAGTGGGTGTCTCTATGCTGGCTGAGCAGTGGCTGATGTTACAGATGTATACACAGGAGTGTGAGGTATTACAGATGTGAGATAGCAGTAGTGGGGTCTCTATGCTGGCTGAGCTGTGGCTGATGTTACTGATGTATACACAGGACTGTGAGGTATTACAGATGTGAGATAGTAGTAGTGGGTGTCTCTATGCTGGCTGAGCAGTGGCTGATGTTACAGATGTATACACAGGACTGTGAGGTATTACAGATGTGAGATAGCAGTAGTGGGCATCTCTATGCTGGCTGTGCTGTGGCTGATGTTACAGATGTATACACAGGACTGTGAGGTATTACAGATGTGAGATAGCAGTAGTGGGGTCTCTATGCTGGCTGAGCTGTGGCTGATGTTACAGATGTATACACAGGACTGTGAGGTATTACAGATGTGAGATAGTAGTAGTGGGTGTCTCTATGCTGGCTGAGCTGTGGCTGATGTTACAGATGTATACACAGGACTGTGAGGTATTACAGATGTGAGATAGCAGTAGGGGGTGTCTCTATGCTGGCTGAGCTGTGGCTGATGTTACAGATGTATACACAGGACTGTGAGGTATTACATATGTGAGACAGCAGTAGTGGGTGTCTCTATGCTGGCTGTGCTGTGGCTGATGTTACAGATGTATACATAGGACTGTGCGGTATTACAGATGTGAGATAGCAGTAGTGGGTCTCTATGCTGGCTGTGCTGTGGCTGATGTTACAGATGTATACATAGGACTGTGAGGTATTACAGATGTGAGATAGTAGTAGTGGGTCTCTATGCTGGCTGTGCTGTGGCTGATGTTACAGATGTATACACAGGACTGTGAGGCATTACACATGTGAGATAGCAGTAGTGGGTGTCTCTATACTGGCTGTGCTGTGGCTGATGTTACAGATGTATACACAGGACTGTGAGGTATAATAGATGTGAGATAGCAGTAGTTGGCTTCTCTATGCTGGCTGTGCTGTGTCCCTGGAAAGGTACATGCATGCCCCGAGCCCCTGCGGAGCCCTAGGAGAGCTCTGATCTTACCCCAGTCCCTGGAAAGGTACATGCATGCCCCGAGCCTCTGAGGAGCTCCAGGAGAGCTCTGATCTTACCCCAGTCCCTGGAAAGGTACATGCATGCCCCGAGCCCCTGTGGAGCCCCAGGAGAGCTCTGATCTTACCCCAGTCCCTGGAAAGGTACATGCATGCCCTGAGCCCCTGCGCAGCCCCAGGAGAGCTCTGATCTTACCCCAGTCCCTGGAAAGGTACATGCTTGTTCTAAGCCCTTTCGGAGTACCAGGAGAGCTTTGATCTTGCCCCAGTCCTTAGAAAGGTAGTTTAATGCGCTGAGCCCCTGCGGAGACCCAGGAGAGCTCTGATCTTGCCCCAGTCTCTGGAAAGATACATGCATACCCCGAGCCCCTGCATGGCCCCAGGAGAGCTCTGATCTTGCCCCAGTCCCTGGAAAGGTACATGCATTCCCTGAGCCCCTGCAGAGCCCCAGGAGAGCTCTGATCTTGCCCCAGTCCCTGGAAAGGTACCTCCATGCTCGGAGCCTTTGCTGATCCCCAGGAGAGCTCTGATCTTGCCCCAGTCTCCGGAAAGTTACATGCAAGCCCTGAGCCCCTGCGGAGCCCCAGGAGAGCTCTGGTCTTACCCCAGTCCCTGGAAAGGTACATGCATTCCCTGAGCCCCTGCGGAGCCCCAGGAGAACTCTGATCTTACCCCAGTCCCTGGAAAGGTACATGCATGCCCTGAGCCTCTGCGGAGCCCTACGAGAACTCTGATCTTGCCCCAGTCCCTGGAAAGGTACATGCATTCCCTGAGCCCCTGCGGAGCCCCAGGAGAACTCTGATCTTACCCCAGTCCCTGGAAAGGTACATGCATGCCCTGAGCCCCTGCAAAGCCCCAGGAGAGCTCTGATCTTACCCCTGTCCTTGGAAATGTACATGCATGCCCCGAGCCCCTGCAAAGCCCCAGGAGAGCTCTGATCTTACCCCAGTCCCTGGAAAGGTACATGCATGCCTTGAGCCCTGTGGATCCCCAGGAGAGCTCTCATCTTGCCCTAGTCCCTAGAAAGATACATGCAAGCCCCGAGCCCCTGCAGAGTCCCAGGAGAGCTTTGATCTTGCCCCAGTCCCTGGAAAGGTACATGCATGCCCTGAGCCCCCTGCGGAGCCCCAGGAGAGCTCTGATCTTTCCCCAGTTCCTGGAAAGATACATGCATTCCCTGAGCCCCTGTGGAGCCCTAGGAGAGCTCTGATCTTACCCCAGTCCCTGGAAAGGAACATGCAATCCCCGAGCCCCTGCGGAGCCCCAGGAGAGCTCTGATCTTGCACCAGTCTCTGGAAAGGTACATGTATGCCCTGAGCCCCTGCGGAGCCCCAGGAGTGCTCTGATCTTGCCCCAGTCCCTGGAAAGGTACATGCATGCCCTGAACCCCTGTGGAGCCCCAGGAGAGCTCTGATCTTACCCCGTCCCTGGAAAGGTACATGCATGCCCAGAGCCCCAGGGGAGCTCTGATCTTACCCCGCCCTGGAAAGGTACATGCATGCCCTGAGCCCCTGTGGAGCCCCAGGAGAGCTCTGATCTTGCCCCAGTCCCTAGAAAGGTACATGCATGCCCTGAGCCCCTGGAGAGCTCTGACCTTGCCCCAGTCCCTGGAAAGGTACATGCATGCCCTGAGCCCCTGGAGAGCTCTGACCTTGCCCCAGTCCCTGGAAAGGTACATGCATGCCGTGAACCCCTGTGGAGCCCCAGGAGAGCTCTGATCTTACCCCATCCCTGGAAAGATACATGCATGCCCTGAGCCCCTGTGGAGCCCCAGGAGAGCTCTGATCTTGCCCCAGTCCCTAGAAAGGTACATGCATTCCCTGAGCCCCTGCGGAGCTCCAGGAGAGCTCTGATCTTACCCCAGTCCCTGGAAAGGTACATGCATGCCCTGAGCCCCTGTGGAGCCCCAGGAGATCTCTGATCTTGCCCCATCCCTGCAAAGGTACATGCATGCCCTGAGCCTCTGCAGAATTTTTGGGTGAAAAAAAATTAAATGGTTGAAAATGATAGAAAATCAATTTCTTTCCCCAGGAAATTACTGTTTGTAAAATGGGTCCAAGAATATTTTTGTGTCGTAAAAACGCAATTTTAAAAACCGCCTGTTGCGACGGTGTGCGACGTTTAAAACACTTGACTCATCCATACCGCACCCCGAAATATCAGACGCAATATGTTAATACCATTTTCAACTATTTTTTTATTTATTTTTTTGCCCAAAGTACGCAACTTACAATTTTTTTTTCGCAAATTTATCATTAGTTGGGGTGTACCCACATATTTTGCCAAAAATAGGGATTTTGCAGTTTCTTTCTCCTGGTCTGGATGGAGAAAACTTTTCTCCAGTTTTTTTTTTCCATTTTCGTCTGTTTGCCATTTTCGCTTGTTTTTTGGTGAACATTTCGCAGTTTTTTTGCCGAAAACAGACGTTTTCGCCGCTAATTGAATAAGGCCCATAGTCTCTTTTGACTATAAGGTGTCCTGGCTGTGCCATGTACTCCGCCTTTGTGGTGGATAGGGCATCAGTGGGTTGCTTTCTGCTTGCCCTGCTGATGGCTCCAACTGCTAGTAAAAAAATCATCCACATATACAATTATGATGAACAATTCTTGCTCTATTGTCTTATGGTATAGATAGTGAGCAGTGTTTGAACGCACAAAGTCCATATGTAAAAGTACAGTTAATGTAACAACAATGAGCACACAGTTTTAGACCATACAATGACTTTTTCAAAATACAGACTTTTTCTTTTTGGAACATGTACTTATTGTAATTCTTTGGAGGTTCCATATAGATTTCCTCAACTAGTTATCAATTTAAGAAAGCTGAGTCAAAGTCTAACTTGTACAGCAGTAAATCATGCATGGTAGATATGGCAATGAGTAACCGTAATGTACTGTACCTTGCAACAGGCAAAAATATTTCCCTGTACTCCATCCTGGAATTTTGTGTATATCCTTTAGCGACAGGGCGGGCTTTTTAACAGGCAATAGTTCTATCTGTATTTAAATTTTTACAAAAGACACACTTGTTTTTGACTATCTTATGGTGGTTTATCGTGTCAACAGTCCATGTATTGATTTAATCCAACAATGTCAGATCCAGTTTACACCTTTTATCTTTAGGGATGTTTGCATATGCTCTGCACCCAAAGACATGGAGATTGACACTTGGCTTTCTTCCAGACCAAACCAAGTCTCCCAATCTGCATTCAAAGGCATTATGTCTCATAATGTGATACATGTAACACTTGTTCTTAAGTATTTTCGGCTTTGTATCCTTTGTGAGCAAAGCCGTGTTCTCGGTATTTGTCTCAAACAGTGTGCATTCTTGAAAATGATCTATGATCAATGGTTCCCTTTGCTCTATCCACTTCATCAGGATTTAGATAGTCCCCTGGTTCGTATGTGATCTTTCACAACTTTTTGCTTTAGTTGCAATTACAGTGCAATTTTCTATATGGCATAAATTTCACATGGTATATAATATAGCAGTGTTGTTGCTCGGTGTAGGAGGTATTAGAGTGTAGGGGTATAGTGTGCACTCATTGTATATGATGTAGCAGAGTGTTGTAGCTCAGTGTAGGAGGTATCATTGTAGGGGTATAGTGTGCACTCCCTGTATATGATGTAGCAGAGTGTTGTAGCTCAGTGTAGGAGGTTTCAGAGTAGGGGTATAGTGTGTGCTCACTCCCTGTATATGATGTAGCTTAGTGTTTTTGCTCAGTGTAGGAGGTATCAGTGTAGGGGTATAGTGTGCACTCCCTGTACATGATGTAGCAGAGTGTTGTTGCTCAGTGTAGGAGGTTTCAGAGTAGGGGTATAGTGTGTGCTCACTCCCTGTATATGATGTAGCTTAGTGTTTTTGCTCAGTGTAGGAGGTATCAGTGTAGGGGTATAGTGTGCACTCCCTGTATATGATGTAGCAGAGTGTTGTTGCTCAGTGTAGGAGGTATCAATGTAGGGGTATAGTGTGTACTCCCTGTATATGATATAGCAGAGTGTTGTTGCTCAGTGTAGGAGGTATCAGTGTAGGGGTATAGTGTGTGCTCACTCCCTATATATCATGTAGCAGAGTGTTGTTGCTCAGTGTAGGAGGTATCTGTGTAGAGGTATAGTGTGTGCACTCCCTGTATACAATGTAGCAGAGTGTTGTTGCTTGGTGTAGCAGAATGTTGTTGCTCAGTGTATGAGGTATCAGTGTAGGGCTATAGTGCGCACTCCTTGTATATGATATAGCAGAGTGTTGTTGCTCGGTGTAGGAGGTATCAGTGTAGAGATATAGTGTGTGCACTCCTTGTATATGATGTAGCAGAGTGTTGTTGCTCGGTAGGAGGTATCAGTGTAGGGGTTTAGTGTGCACTCCCTGTATATGATGTAGCAGAGTGTTGTTGCTCAGTGTAGCAGAGTGTTTTTGATCAGTGTAGGAGGTATCAGTGTAGGGGTATAGTGTGCACTCCCAGTATATGATGTAGCAGAGTGTTGTTGCTCAGTGTAGCAGAGTGTTGTTGCTCGGTAGGAGGTATCAGTGTATGGGTATAGTGTGCATTCCCTGTGTATGATGTAGCAGAGTGTTGCTCGGTGTAGGAGGTATAAGTGTAGGGTTATAGTGTGTGCACTCCCTGTATATGATATAGCAGAGTGTTGTGGCTCAGTGTAGCAGAGTGTTGTTGCTCAGTGTAGCAGAGTAATGTTGCTTGGTGTAGCAGAGTGTTGTTGCTCAGTGTAGGAGGTATCAGTGTAGGGGTTTAGTGTGCACTCCCTTTATATGATGTAGCAGAGTGTTGTTGCTCGGTGTAGCAGAGTGTTGCTCGGTGTAGGAGGTATCAGTGTAGGGGTATAGTGTATGCACTACCTGTATATGATGTAGCAGAGTGTTGTTGCTCGGTGTAGGAGGTATCAGTGTAGGGGTATAGTGTGCACTCCCTGTATATGATGTACCAGAGTGTTGTTGCTCAGTGTAGGAGGTATCAGTGTAGGGGTATAGTGTGCACTCCCTGTATATGATGTAGCAGAGTGTTGTTGCTCGGTGTAGCAGAGTGTTGTTGCTCAGTGTAGCAGAGTGTTGCTCGGTGTAGGAGGTATCAGTGAAGGGGTATAGTGTGCACTCCCTGTATATGATATAGCAGAGTGTTGTTGCTTGGTGTAGCAGAGTGTTGTTGCTTGGTGTAGCAGAGTGTTGTTGCTCGGTGTAGCAGAGTGTTGTTGCTCGGTGTAGGAGGTATCAGTGTACAGCTATAGTGTGCACTCCCTGTTTATGATGTAGCATAGTGTTGTTGCTCGGTGTTGGAGGTATCAGTGTAGGGTTATAGTGTGCGCACTCCCTGTATATGATCTAGCAGAGTGTTGTTGCTCGGTGTATCAGAGTGTTGTTGCTCAGTGTAGCAGAGTGTTGCTCAGTGTAGGAGGTATCAGTATATGGGTATAGTGTGCACTCCCTGTATATGATGTAGCAGAGTGTTGTTGATCAGTGTAGGAGGTATCAGTGTAGGGGTATAGTGTGCACTCCCTATATATGATGTAGCAGAGTGTTGTTTAGTGTAGCAGAGTGTTGTTGCTCAGTGTAGCAGAGTGTTGTTGCTCAGTGTAGGAGATATCAGTGTAGAAGTATAGTGTGTACACTCCCTGTATATGATGTAGCAGAGTGTTGTTGCTCGGTGTAGCAGTGTTGTTGCACCGTGTAGGAGGAATCAGTGTAGGGGTATAGTGTGCACTCCCTGTATATGATGTAGTAGAGAGTTGTTGCTCAGTGTAGGAGGTATCAGTGTAGAGATATAGTGTGTGCACACCTTGTATATGATGTAGCAGAGTGTTGTTGCTCGGTGTAGGAGGTATCAGTGTAGAGGTATAGTGTGTGCACTCCCTGTGTATGATGTAGCAGAGTGTTGTTGCTTAGTGTAGCAGAGTGTTGTTGCTCAGTGTAGCAGAGTGTTGTTGCTTGGTGTAGCAGAGTGTTGTTGCTCAGTAGGAGGTATCAGTGTAGGGGTTTAGTGTGCACTCCCTGTATATGATGTAGTAGAGTGGTGTTGCTCAGTGTAGGAGGTATCAGTGTAGGGTTATAGTGTGTGCACTCCCTGTATATGATGTAGCAGAGTGTTGTTGCTCAGTGTAGCAGAGTGTTGCTGCTCAGTGTAGGAGGTATCAGTGTAGGGGTATAGTGTGCACTCTCTGTATATGATGTAGCAGAGTGTTGTTGCTCGGTGTAGCAGAGTAGTGTTGCTCAGTGTAGGAGGTATCAGTGTAGGGGTATAGTGTGCACTCCCTGTATATGATGTTGCAGAGTGTTGTTACTCAGTGTAGGAGGTATCAGTGTAGGGGTATAGTGTGCACTCCCTGTATATGATGTAGCAGAGTGTTGTTGCTCGGTGTAGGAGGTATCAGTTTAGGGGTATAGTGTGTGCACTCCCTGTATATGATGTAGCAGAGTGTTGTTGTTCGGTGTAGGAGGTATCAGTGTAGGGTATAGTGTGCACTGCCTGTATATGATGTAGCAGAGTGTTGTTGCTCAGTTTAGCATAGTGTTGTTGCTCGGTGTAGCAGAGTGTTGTTGCTCGGGGTAGGAGGTATCAGTGTACAGGTATAGTGTGCACACCCTGTGTATGATGTAGTATAGTGTTGTTGCTCGGTGTAGGAGGTATCAGTGTAGGGTTATAGTGTGCGCACTCCCTGTGTATGATTATGCAGAGTATTGTTGCTCGGTGTATGAGGTATCAGTGTAGAGGTATAGTGTGTGCACTCCCTGTATGTGATGTAACAGAGTGTTGTTGCTCGGTGTAGCAGAGTGTTGTTGCTCGGTGTAGGACGTATCAGTGTAGGGGTATAGTGTGCACTCCCTGTATATGATGTAACAGAGTGTTGTTGCTTAGTGTAGGGGTATAGTGTGCACTCCCTGTATATGATGTAGCAGAGTGTTGTATAACGGTCTCCGCTCTCCTCAGGAAGTACCTGGATGCTGAGCCCATACTCCCGGAACAGCAGGTGGAAGCCATTACAGCCCGTATTGTGGTTCTATTCCTTAGTGCACTTTCCACGCTGCGTCGCCTCTTCCTGGTGCAGGACACAAAGGAGTCACTAAAGGTAACACAATAATTATTATATAACCCAAATATAATGTCACAGCGACACGTTACACATTGTCCCCTCCTGTCTCTGCCTAACGCCAATGAGAGGGAGGAGTCAGAGCATATTGATGAGAGGACTCTTCTGTATAATTATAATAAACCTGACCCGCGGTAACACACCTAGAAGAGTCTCCAAACAATCATTTTATAAATGAATAAATAATAAAAGTAAAATGTAAATGACGAGCACAATAAACTGTTTGATGAATACTTGTTATACGGAGGTCACTATTATTTCTGAGGTAAATAGCGGGGCCAGTAATATATTCCCGTTATTTGGGTCCACACTGATGGATTATATTGTGCACTTGTACAGTTACTTATCTTTCATGTGCCTGTATATCGCGTGCCTGTATATCGTGTGGCTGTATATCGCGTGGCTGTATATCGCGTGGCTGTATATTATGTGTGCCTGTATATTATGTGTGCCTGTATATCATGTGCCTGTATATCATGTGCCTGTATATCACGTGCCTGTATATCATGTGTGCCTGTATATCATGTGCCTGTATATCATGTGTGCCTGTATACTATGTGTGCCTGTATATTATGTGTGCCTGTATATCATGTGCCTGTATATCATGTGCCTGTATATCACGTGCCTGTATATCATGTGTGCCTGTATATCACGTGCCTGTATATCATGTGTGCCTGTATACTATGTGTGCCTGTATATTATGTGTGCCTGTATATCATGTGCCTGTATATCATGTGCCTGTATATCACGTGCCTGTATATTATGTGTGCCTGTATATCATGTGCCTGTATATCATGTGCCTGTATATCATGTGCCTGTATATCACGTGCCTGTATATCACGTGCCTGTATATTATGTGTGCCTGTATATCATGTGTGCCTGTAAACTATGTGTGCCTGTAAATCGTGTGTGCCTGTATATCCTGTGCCTGTATATCCTGTGCCTGTATATCATGTGTGCCTGTATATCATGTGTGCCTGTATATCATGTGCCTGTATATCATGTGTGCCTGTATATCACGTGCTTGTATATCACGTGTGTGCCTGTATATCACGTGCCTGTATATCATGTGTGCCTGTATATCATGTGTGCCTGTATATCATGTGTGCCTGTATATCATGTGTGCCTGTATATCCTGTGCCTGTATATCATGTGTGCCTGTATATCATGTGTGCCTGTATATCCTGTGCCTGTATATCATGTGTGCCTGTATATCATGTGTGCCTGTATATCCTGTGCCTGTATATCATGTGTGCCTGTATATCATGTGTGCCTGTATACTATGTGTGCCTGTATATCATGTGTGCCTGTATATCATGTGTGCCTGTATATCATGTGCCTGTATATCATGTGTGCCTGTATATCACGTGCCTGTATATCACGTGTGCCTGTATATCGTGTGTGTGCCTGTATATCATGTGTGCCTGTATATCATGTGTGCCTGTATATCATGTGTGCCTGTATATCCTGTGCCTGTATATCATGTGTGCCTGTATATCATGTGTGCCTGTATACTATGTGTGCCTGTATATCATGTGTGCCTGTATATCACGTGCCTGTATATCATGTGTGCCTGTATATCACGTGTGCCTGTATATCACGTGTGCCTGTATATCGTGTGTGCCTGTATATCGTGTGTGCCTGTATATCGTGTGTGCCTGTATATCGTGTAACGCAGTCTTGCCAGCCATTTTCTGAAGGACTTTGGCTGAAATTGCCGGTTTGGTGGTATTAAATCCGGCAGTTTGGTGGGGATTTGCCGCAATTCTCAAACCACCGCCAAAGTCGCACCCTATTTCATTCCAATAACGCTCATTATTCTACTGCTGTTTAGGAAATGAAAGCAACTTTCTGATTGGTTGTTAAGGAACGTGGTCCTTTTTACAGTGTCAGGATCTGTTTTCCCCCTTCATTTACACACAGCGACGACCGCCATCTTTCTTTGTACACTCCTGGCAGGACGCTCGGCCTTCTCCCTGTCAGGTGCATACAGTGTACAGGGAAGGGAGATATTTTATTGTTTCCTTTCTGTCTCTGCAGTTCTTAGTCCTCCTCTACCTCTTCACGTATGTTGGAGCTGTGGTCAATGGACTCACTCTGCTGCTCCTGGGTAAGGGATCCGCCAGCAAAGTGCGCAACGCTGTCAGGGTGTGAAATCGTGGGGTATTATATATAGGTCTGCGGCACAGTATACATAGTGGGGTATTATATATAGGTCTGTGGCACCATATACATAGTGGGGTATTATATATAGGTCTGTGGCACCATATACATAGTGGGGTATTATATATAGGTCTGTGGCACCATATACATAGTGGGGTATTATATATAGGTCTGCGGCACCGTATACATAGTGGGGTATTATATATAGGTCTGTGACACCATATACATAGTGGGGTATTATATATAGGTCTGCGGCACAGTATACATAGTGGGGTATTATATTTAGTTCTGTGGCACCATATACATAGTGGGGTATTATATATAGGTCTGTGGCACCATATACATAGTGGGGTATTATATATAGGTCTGTGGCACCATATACATAGTGGGGTATTATATATAGGTCTGTGACACCATATACATAGTGGGGTATTATATATAGGTCTGTGGCACCATATACATAGTGGGGTATTATATATAGGTCTGCGGCAACGTATACATAGTGGGGTATTATATTTAGTTCTGTGGCACCGTATACATAGTGAGACATTATATATGTACAGTTAGTGCCGGATTACAAAATAGTCAGAGTGGGCACCGGCCTGTGGGCCCCACGCTTTTTCGGGGCCCCGTGACAAAGGATCAAAATAATATTGATTTAATTTTGAAAGAAAATCACAATGGAGCTTTCTTATAAAAGAAAGAAAAAATTATTTAACTAAAAAAAACTAAAACTTTACATTAATACAGTATTTTCTCTATAGAGTCTTTATTGTAATTTACCAACAAGCCACTTACAGTACATAATCCACAGACATCACATTACCTTTGTCTCTTATAATCTTCTGTCCGTTTGTAAAAGATTTTAGGTGCAACCTGAATACGGTTTATTAAAATTGTTGGTTGAAAAATTAAAACGTATTAAGAGATGATATGCGAGGGGGCCCCGAGATTTCCACTGCTGGGGGCCTCCGCAAGGTTTATTCCCACAATGTATACAGAGCTGTGACAGCACATTGTGCTCTGAGGCACCGTATACACAAATAAAAAGTAAAGTGGTCGCTCACATCAGATTAATGACATTACCCAGGTGCTTGTAAAGGGCCGGGTTTATACTGAACCACAGAAAAAAAAGAGGATATTCCCTCCAGCACACTGCAGCAATATCAGCAAAAATACTTATATCCTACATGATTATAGAGATTCAGAGGTATTGGTTGCATACATTTGCAAATATATGATTAAGCGCCGGGCCAGCGTCAAGGCTCCTCTATACCGGCGTCCCTAACATTAAGAGGTTCACGTCTGAGGCGCAGGGCAGCCCAAAAGAATCCAGCCAAGGACCACTCCCAGGGCATCACACGAAAAATGGAAGAAAGGTGATAGTGAAGTGTAAAGTATAGATGTGTCAAGATAATCAATAAGTGTTAATATAAGAAAGAATTAAAATTACATAAATAATAAACAAACAAATAGAAAGGTGATGAAAAAGTACCTATGTGAATTAAGTGGTGATGCCCTGAAAAAGTCCCAGCCAGAGCAACTCCGGGGGCCCCACGCCCAAACGCTTACCCCAAAAAAATTATTGCTACAAAATAGTAGCACCCACTCTGGGTCATATAATTACAATTAATGTACTGCATAATAACAGCACATGTATAAGCTGAGAGCTGACTCACCTAGGAGGTACCACAAGTTTTTGGTTTTTGGGGTACCTCCTAGGGGTACCTCACCTTTCTTCCATTTTTCGTGTGATGCCCTGGGAGTGGTCCTTGGCTGGATTCTTTTGGGCTGCCCTGCGCCTCAGACGTGAACCCCTTCATGTTAGAGACGCCGGTATAGAGGAGCCTTGACGCTGGCCCGGCGCTTAATCATATATATGCAAATGTATGCAACCAATACCTCTGAATTTCTATTATCATGTACGATTCAAGTATTTTTGCTAATATTGCTGCAGTGTGCTGGAGGGAATCTCTTTTTTTTTTCTGTGGTACCGTATACACAGTGGGACATTATACACTGCTCAGAAACACCATATACACAGTGGGACATTATATACAGCTCGGAGGCACCGTATACACAGTGGGACATTATATACAACTCTGAGGCACCGTATACATAGTGGGACATATATTCCATTATTCACCTCACTTCTCGCACAGTCTCTACCATACCCGGGGCTCCTGGAGTAACCCCACATATACATAGAGAGAACCTACAATACACAGATAGGCCCAGAGTTGTGAGGTAGTAATGCTAATCATTCTAAGGGGCTCTCATGTGGCTGCTCTCACTGGGCTATATGGGGCTGTACAGTAAAGGGTACCCACGTGGCTGTAGGGGGCACTTATATGGCTGTTGTGTATATAAATAGCAGCTAAACTTTTCTCTGTTACAGGTGTAATTGGAGTATTCACATTTCCTGTCATGTACAAACACAACCAGGTAAGTGGCGAAATCCCCAATTACATATAGATACAATATACAGTGAGGTGCTAAAAAGCACTATAGCCTTGCAGCTGTAGACTGAGTGCTAGACTAAAGCCACCAAAAAAAATGTAATTAAAAAAAAAGTTTTTTAAAAAAATATATAGTTTTTTTTTTTTATAAAAACGGGGATGGGGGAAGGGTAATCAAGTAAAAAGAATTGAAGTAACAACAGGTAGAAATAAGGATGGGGAAGGGTTATGGCTGGGGATGGGAATAGAAAAAGTGAAAAGCCATAGAATTAAAAACAATGGGTCATATGACCACAATGGTTATAGCCTCTTAGGGGCTGGTTGGGGGGGCCAGTTGCTGGTATGGTCCAGTGTTGTGGAAGTGCTGCATCCAACGAGTTTCAAATCAATAGATTCTTTCTCAAGGATGATGCTTGTTTGTTTGAAGGTATTTTTCTACTGTAAAACTTTATTGAAAACAACAGGAAGTGCCCAGAACAGGAAGTCCATTTTTGGCAGTAACCACATGTTAGTTGGGTTCCATGGGCTTTTTAGTGGGTGTTAAAAGGATTATTTATAAAAAATGTAAATGTTCATTCTCATGTTGCTTTTCATATAGGGAGATGAGAGTTAAGAGGAAATAAAAACTAAAGGATAAAAAATGTATATAAATCAATAAAATAAAATAAGATAAAAAAAATACAATTAGATAAGTAAATAAAAATCTAAATATAAAAAAAGGGATAAGAACAAAAATTGATGGCTAATAAAAAATATTTGTGATGCAGGGGTGTATTTTTATTTTTTTTTCTCTCTTTTTTTTATAGTAACACATTTAATTCTATATCAGTATTTAGGCCTTGTGGTGCTAGTTTCCAGAAAGTGTGCAGAAAGGCTATGTGTTTTGAGTCCTTTTTTGATATTATAGAGGTGTTCTGCAAACCCTGTTTTTATTTTCAATTTTGTTTGGCCTACATATTGTAGGCCACACTGGCATCCCAACTGATAGATCGCCCCCTCTGTATTGCATGATAACTGGTCTTTTATTTGAAAAGCTTCTTTTGTCACATTTGATTGAAATTCTATATTTGGTTTAGTTCCTGCTGTTTGGTTTTTGCAGCCTGGACAGTTGGTGCAGAAGTGAAAACCTTTTGTTTCGTCTTTTTTTTTGTTGTATGTTCCTGTAGTGGGAGAAAATTGTTGGTTAGGTCCTGCTTCAGGTTTCTTGCTTTTTTGTAGATTATTTTCGTTTTTTTGGGTAGGTTGCTTCTTAGGTCGTTATCTAGCATTAGAATGTGCCAGTGTTTATTGAGGATATTTTCTATTTCAATGTGGTTGCTGTTATACTGAGTTATGAATGATACAGGAAGTTCCTTTGGTTGTTCTCTCTTTTTGTATGTTATAAGTTCTTTTATTTTCATGTTGTTTACTTTTTTCCAGTTGTTGATTGAGTATTGAGGTTTTGAATCCTTTTATTTGTGAATTTGTTCTTCATCTCACTGCTTTGTTGGTAAAAGTCCTTGTCCTCAGTACAGTTTCTCCTCAAATGTCTAATTTGCCCCCCCTGGGATGTTTCTGATCCATTTTCTATGGTGATTTCTATTTGAGGCAAGCATGTTGTTCCCATTCACTTTTTTGAAGTGGGTTCTTGTCTCTATCCTCTCATTTTTTATGTAAATCTCGAGGCCCAAGAAAATGACTAAGTTTCTACTGTATATTGTTGTGAATTCCAGGTTGAGGCAATTTTTGTTCATGTATGATATTAATTGCTCCAGTTCTAACTCTGGTCCATCCCAAATGAAGAAAATGTCATCTATATAACGGTGCCATCCTTTGATCTTCTCGATGTAGGGGTTGTTGTTCCATATGTTTGAGTCCTCCCACCAAGCCACGAACATATTGGCATAGCTTGGTGCAAAGGATGTACCCATCGCCATCCCGCATTCCTGTAAATAAAACTCTCCGTCATACCAGAAGTAATTATGTCGTAAAATGTAGGCGAATGCTGTGCATCAAGAAGTTTATTTGTGCATTAGAAATATTTGTCTGGCTTGAGAGGTAGTGCCTGGTTGCTTCACATCCTGCCATATGGTTTATTACTGTGTAAAGTGACTTGATGTCACTGGTACACAGAATGTATGAATCTTGCCATTCTGTGGTGTTAAGAATTTGTAGTACATTCATGGTGTCTTTGAGGTAGCTCCGCTGCTTGCCTACCAGGTCTTGTAGAAAGAAATTGATGTATTTTTAAAGATTTGCAGTGATGGAGTTTATTCTGGACACGATCGGTCATCCGGGGGGTTCAGTGCGTCTTTATGTACCTTTGGTAGGTGATAAAATGTAGGGATCTTGGGTTCTTTCTGGTAGATGAACTCATATTCTTTCTTTGTAATAATGTCTATTATTAGGCCTTCCTCCAGCTGCTCAGTTAGTTATTGTTGAAATTGCTCCGTTGGGTCTTTATTCAGTTTTTTTATAGGTGGAGGAATCAGATAGCAATTTGGTGGCTTCTTCTTTGTATTTTTCTGTGTCTTGAATAACCACTCCCCGTCCCTTGTCTGCTGGTTTGATGGTTACAGATGTATCTCTTTTTAAATGTTTTAGTGCTGTTCTCTCTTCTTTGGTGAAATTGATCTTTGTTTTTTCTGGAAGATTTTCAATATCCTTTTCTATTAGTCGCTGAAATGTAGTGATGTGTGGTCCTTTCATGTGGCTAGGGAAGAAAGTTGAAGGTGGTTTGAGTGGTAAGTACGTATTCTGTGGTTAGTAGGTTGTTTTGTCGGGAGACGGGAACTTTTGCAAAGTATTTCTTAATAGTTAATTTTCGTATGAATTTTTGGGTGTCTATGAAGACATCAAATTTAAAGATTCCCAAGTGTGGAGCATATTTTAACCCCTTTCTAAGGACGCTTTCTTCTTCTCATGTGAGGGTCTTTTTGCTTAGATTAAATAAAAACAAAAAAAATTCAGAAGGGAAGTTTTGCAAAAGATCCCGTCTCCCGACAAAACAACCCACTAACCACAGAATATCCTCAATAAACACTGGCACATTCTAATGCTAGGCAACGACCTAAGAAGCAACCTACCCGAAAAAACGAGAATAATCTACAAAAAAGCAAGAAACTTAAAGCAATTTTCTCCCACTACAGGAACACACAACAAAAAAAGACAAAACAAAAGGTTTTTCACTTCTGCACCAGCTGTCCAGGCTGCAAAAACCAAAGAGCAGGAACTAAACCAAATACAGAATTTCAATGAAATGTGACAAAAGAGGCTTTTCAAATAAAAGACCAGTTATCATGCAATACAGAGGGGGCGATCTATCTGTTGGGATGCCAGTGTGGCCTACAATATGTAGGCCAAACAAAACGGGAAATAAAAACAAGGATTGCAGAACACCTCTATAATATCAAAAAAGGACTCAAAACACATAGCCTTTCTGCACACTTTCTGGAAAAACATAACAGCGACCCACACGGCCTTTATTTCAGGGGAATGCAGAAAATTACACCCCACTGGAGAGGAGGCAACATAACAACTTCCCTAAAAAGGAAAGAGACTGAATGGATTCTTAAACTTAAAACACCAGCATCACAAGGCCTAAATAATGATATAGAATTAAATGTGTTTCTATAAAAACAGAGAGAAAAAAAAATACACACCTGTGTCACCAATATTTTTTATTTTTTATCAGCCATCAAGATACCTATAGTACAGTATATACATATATATGTAGAAGACACCTATAGTTACAGTATATACATATATATGTAGAAGACACCTTTAAATACAGTATATACATATATATGTAGAAGACACCTATAGTTACAGTATATACATGTAGCAGATACCTATAGATACAGTATATAAATATATATGTAGCAGACAGCTATAGATACAGTATATACATATAGATGTAGAAGACACCTATAGTTACAGTATATACATGTAGCAGATACCTATAGATACAGTATATAAATATATATGTAGCAGACAGCTATAGATACAGTATATACATATAGATGTAGCAGATACCTATAGATGCAGAATATACCTATAGTCAGTGGTGTATCTATAATGGGTACAGGGAGGGCTCATATTTTCTATTACTTACCTCTCTGAAGTCCTGTGCCGGTTGTCTCAACCCTGCTCAAAACACCTGGAAAATGTCCGCCGCGCTATTTTCCTAGAGACGTGTGCATGTGCAGTAGATTGGATGGTTACTACCAGAATATAGTGAATGATATGAGGGGTCTCGCTGAGAGGGAGGTGGAGGTGGGTTGGTGGTAATAATATAGTGAGTGATATGAGGGGTCTCGCTGAGAGGGAAGCGGAGGAGGGTTGGTGGTAATAATATAGTGAGTGATATGAGGGGTCTCGCTGAGAGGGAAGCGGAGGAGGGTTGGTGGTAATAATATAGTGAGTGATATGAGGGGTCTCGCTGAGAGGGAAGCGGAGGAGGGTTGGTGGTAATAATATAGTGAGTGATATGAGGGGTCTCGCTGAGAGGGAAGTGCAGGTGGGTTGGTGGTAATGATATAGTGAGTGATATGAGGGGTCTCGCTGAGGAAAGCGGAGGTGGGTTGGTGGTAATATAGTGAATGATATGAGGGGTCTCGCTGAGGGGAGCGGAGGTGGGTTGGTGGTAATAATATAGTGAATGATATGAGGGGTCTCGCTGAGAGGGAAGCGGAGGTGGGTTGGTGGTAATAATATAGTGAATGATATGAGGGGTCTCGCTGAGACGGAAGCGGAGGTGGGTTGGTGGTAATAATATAGTGAGTGATATGAGGGGTCTCGCTGAGAGGGAAGCGGAGGTGGGTTGGTGGTATTGATATAGTGAGTGATATGAGGGGTCTCGCTGAGGAAAGCGGAGGTGGGTTGGTGGTAATATAGTGAATGATATGAGGGGTCTCGCTGAGGGAAGCGGAGGTGGGTTGGTGGTAATAATATAGTGAGTAATATGAGGGGTCTCGCTGAGAGGGAAGCGGAGGTGGGTTGGTGGTAATAATATAGTGAGTGATATGAGGGGTCTCGCTGAGAGGGAAGCGGAGGTGGGTTGGTGGTAATAATATAGTGAATGATATGAGGGGTCTCGCTGAGAGGGAAGCGGAGGTGGGTTGGTGGTAATAATATAGTGAGTGATATGAGGGGTCTCGCTGAGAGGGAAGCGGAGGTGGGTTGGTGGTAATGATATAGTGAGTGATATGAGGGGTCTCGCTGAGAGGGAAGCGGAGGTGGGTTGGTGGTAATAATATAGTGAATGATATGAGGGGTCTCGCTGAGAGGGAAGCGGAGGTGGGTTGGTGGTAATAATATAGTGAGTGATATGAGGGGTCTCGCTGAGAGGGAAGCGGAGGTGGGTTGGTGGTAATAATATAGTGAATAATATAAGGGGTCTCGCTGAGAGGGAAGCGGAGCTGGGTTGGTGGTAATAATATAGTGAATGATATGAGGGGTCTCGCTGAGAGGGAAGCGGAGATGGGTTGGTGGTAATAATATAGTGAATGATATGAGGGGTCTCGCTGAGAGGGAGGTGGAGGTTGGTTGGTGGTAATGATATAGTGAATGATATGAGGGGTCTCGCTGAGAGGGAGGTGGAGGTGGGTTGGTGGTAATAATATAGTGAATGATATGAGGGGTCTCGCTGAGAGGGAAGCGGAGGTGGGTTGGTGGTAATAATATAGTGAGTGATATGAGGGGTCTCGCTGAGAGGGAAGCGGAGGTGGGTTGGTGGTAATAATATAGTGAGTAATATGAGGGGTCTCGCTGAGAGGGAAGCGGAGCTGGGTTGGTGGTAATGATATAGTGAATGATATGAGGGGTCTCGCTGAGAGGGAGGTGGAGGTGGGTTGGTGGTAATAATATAGTGAATGATATGAGGGGTCTCGCTGAGAGGGAAGCGGAGGTGGGTTGGTGGTAATAATATAGTGAGTGATATGAGGGGTCTCGCTGAGAGGGAAGCGGAGGTGGGTTGGTGGTAATAATATAGTGAGTGATATGAGGGGTCTCGCTGAGAGGGAAGCGGAGGTGGATTGGTGGTAATAATATAGTGAGTGATATGAGGGGTCTCGCTGAGAGGGAAGCGGAGGTGAGTTGGGGGTAATAATATAGTGAATGATATGAGGGGTCTCGCTGAGAGGGAAGCGGAGGTGGGTTGGGGGTAATAATATAGTGAGTGATATGAGGGGTCTCGCTGAGAGGGAAGCGGAGGTGGGTTGGTGGTAATAATATAGTGAATGATATGAGAGGTCTCGCTGAGAGGGAAGCGGAGGTGGGTTGGTGGTAATAATATAGTGAATGATATGAGAGGTCTCGCTGAGAGGGAAGCGGAGGTGGGTTGGTGGTAATAATATAGTGAGTGATATGAGGGGTCTCGCTGAGAGGGAAGCGGAGGTGGGTTGGTGGTAATAATATAGTGAGTGATATGAGGGGTCTCGCTGAGAGGGAAGCGGAGGTGGGTTGGTGGTAATGATATAGTGAGTGATATGAGGGGTCTCGCTGAGAGGGAAGCGGAGGTGGGTTGGTGGTAATGATATAGTGAGTGATATGAGTGGTCTCGCTGAGAGGGAAGCGGAGGTGGGTTGGTGGTAATAATATAGTGAATGATATGAGGGGTCTCGCTGAGAGGGAAGCGGAGGTGGGTTGGTGGTAATAATATAGTGAGTGATATGAGGGGTCTCGCTGAGAGGGAAGCGGAGGTGGGTTGGTGGTAATAATATAGTGAATGATATGAGGGGTCTCGCTGAGAGGGAAGCGGAGGTGGGTTGGTGGTAATAATATAGTGAGTGATATGAGGGGTCTCGCTGAGAGGGAAGCGGAGGTGGGTTGGTGGTAATGATATAGTGAGTGATATGAGGGGTCTCGCTGAGAGGGAAGCGGAGGTGGGTTGGTGGTAATAATATAGTGAATGATATGAGCGGTCTCGCTGAGAGGGAAGCGGAGGTGGGTTGGTGGTAATAATATAGTGAATGATATGAGGGGTCTCGCTGAGAGGGAAGCGGAGGTGGGTTGGTGGTAATATAGTGAGTGATATGAGGGGTCTCGCTGAGAGGGAAGCGGAGGTGGATTGGTGGTAATAATATAGTGAGTGATATGAGGGGTCTCGCTGAGAGGGAAGCGGAGGTGAGTTGGGGGTAATAATATAGTGAATGATATGAGGGGTCTCGCTGAGAGGGAAGCGGAGGTGGGTTGGGGGTAATAATATAGTGAGTGATATGAGGGGTCTCGCTGAGAGGGAAGCGGAGGTGGGTTGGTGGTAATGATATAGTGAGTGATATGAGGGGTCTCGCTGAGAGGGAAGCGGAGGTGGGTTGGTGGTAATAATATAGTGAATGATATGAGAGGTCTCGCTGAGAGGGATGCGGAGGTGGGTTGGTGGTAATAATATAGTGAGTGATATGAGGGGTCTCGCTGAGAGGGAAGCGGAGGTGGGTTGGTGGTAATAATATAGTGAGTGATATGAGGGGTCTCGCTGAGAGGGAAGCGGAGGTGGGTTGGTGGTAATGATATAGTGAGTGATATGAGGGGTCTCGCTGAGAGGGAAGCGGAGGTGGGTTGGTGCTAATGATATAGTGAATGATATGAGGGGTCTCGCTGAGAGGGAAGCGGAGGTGGGTTGGTGGTAATAATATAGTGAATGATATGAGGGGTCTCGCTGAGAGGGAAGCGGAGGTGGGTTGGTGGTAATAATATAGTGAGTGATATGAGGGGTCTCGCTGAGAGGGAAGCGGAGGTGGGTTGGTGGTAATGATATAGTGAGTGATATGAGGGGTCTCGCTGAGAGGGAAGCGGAGGTGGGTTGGTGGTAATGATATAGTGAGTGATATGAGGGGTCTCGCTGAGAGGGAAGCGGAGGTGGGTTGGTGGTAATAATATAGTGAGTGATATGAGGGGTCTCGCTGAGAGGGAAGTGGAGGTGGGTTGGTGGTAATGATATAGTGAGTGATATGAGGGGTCTCGCTGAGGAAAGCGGAGGTGGGTTGGTGGTAATATAGTGAGTGATATGAGGGGTCTCGCTGAGGGGAGCGGAGGTGGGTTGATGGTAATAATATAGTGAATGATATGAGGGGTCTCGCTGAGAGGGAAGCGGAGGTGGGTTGGTGGTAATAATATAGTGAATGATATGAGGGGTCTCGCTGAGACGGAAGCGGAGGTGGGTTGGTGGTAATAATATAGTGAGTGATATGAGGGGTCTCGCTGAGAGGGAAGCGGAGGTGGGTTGGTGGTAATGATATAGTGAGTGATATGAGGGGTCTCGCTGAGGAAAGCGGAGGTGGGTTGGTGGTAATATAGTGAATGATATGAGGGGTCTCGCTGAGGGAAGCGGAGGTGGGTTGGTGGTAATAATATAGTGAGTAATATGAGGGGTCTCGCTGAGAGGGAAGCGGAGGTGGGTTGGTGGTAATAATATAGTGAGTGATATGAGGGGTCTCGCTGAGAGGGAAGCGGAGGTGGGTTGGTGGTAATAATATAGTGAATGATATGAGGGGTCTCGCTGAGAGGGAAGCGGAGGTGGGTTGGTGGTAATAATATAGTGAGTGATATGAGGGGTCTCGCTGAGAGGGAAGCGGAGGTGGGTTGGTGGTAATGATATAGTGAGTGATATGAGGGGTCTCGCTGAGAGGGAAGTGCAGGTGGGTTGGTGGTAATAATATAGTGAATGATAAGAGCGGTCTCGCTGAGAGGGAAGCGGAGGTGGGTTGGTGGTAATAATATAGTGAATGATATGAGGGGTCTCGCTGAGAGGGAAGCGGAGGTGGGTTGGTGGTAATAATATAGTGAGTGATATGAGGGGTCTCGCTGAGAGGGAAGCGGAGGTGGATTGGTGGTAATAATATAGTGAGTGATATGAGGGGTCTCGCTGAGAGGGAAGCGGAGGTGAGTTGGGGGTAATAATATAGTGAATGATATGAGGGGTCTCGCTGAGAGGGAAGCGGAGGTGGGTTGGTGGTAATAATATAGTGAGTGATATGAGGGGTCTCGCTGAGAGGGAAGCGGAGGTGGGTTGGTGGTAATAATATAGTGAGTGATATGAGGGGTCTCGCTGAGAGGGAAGCGGAGGTGGGTTGGTGGTAATAATATAGTGAGTGATATGAGGGGTCTCGCTGAGAGGGAGGCGGAGGTGGGTTGGTGGTAATAATATAGTGTGATATGAGTGGTCTCGCTGAGAGGGAAGCGGAGGTGGGTTGGTGGTAATAATATAGTGAATGATATAAGGGGTCTCGCTGAGAGGGAAGCGGAGGTGGGTTGGTGGTAATAATATAGTGAGTGATATGAGGGGTCTCGCTGAGAGGGAGGTGGAGGTGGGTTAGTGGTAATAATATAGTGAGTGATATGAGGGGTCTCGCTGAGAGGGAGGCGGAGGTGGGTTGGTGGTAATAATATAGTGAGTGATATGAGGGGTCTCGCTGAGAGGGAAGCGGAGGTGGGTTGGTGGTAATATAGTGAGTGATATGAGGGGTCTCGCTGAGAGGGAAGCGGAGGTGGGTTGGTGGTAATATAGTGATTGATATGAGGGGTCTCGCTGAGAGGGAAGCGGAGGTGGGATGGTGGTAATGATATAGTGAATGATATGAGGGGTCTCGCAGAGAGGGAAGCGGAGGTGGGTTGGTGGTAATGATATAGTGAATGATATGAGGGGTCTCGCTGAGAGGGAAGCGGAGGTGGGTTGGTGGTAATATAGTGAGTGATATGAGGGGTCTCGCTGAGAGGGAAGCGGAGGTGGGTTGGTGGTAATAATATAGTGAGTGAATGATATGAGGGGTCTCGCTGAGAGGGAAGCGGAGGTGGGTTGGTGGTAATAATATAGTGAGTGATATGAGGGGTCTCGCTGAGAGGGAAGCGGAGGTGGGTTGGTGGTAATAATATAGTGAGTGATATGAGGGGTCTCGCTGAGAGGGAAGCGCAGGTGGGTTGGTGGTAATATAGTGAGTGATATGAGGGGTCTCGCTGAGAGGGAAGCGGAGGTGGGTTGGTGGTAATGATATAGTGAGTGATATGAGGGGTCTCGCTGAGAGGGAAGCGGAGGTGGGTTGGTGGTAATAATATAGTGAATGATATGAGGGGTCTCGCTGAGAGGGAAGCGGAGGTGGGTTGGTGGTAATAATATAGTGAGTAATATGAGGGGTCTCGCTGAGAGGGAAGCGGAGGTGGGTTGGTGGTAATAATATAGTGAATGATATGAGGGGTCTCGCTGAGAGGGAAGCGGAGGTGGGTTGGTGGTAATAATATAGTGAGTGATATGAGGGGTCTCGCTGAGAGGGAAGCGGAGGTGGGTTGGTGGTAATAATATAGTGAGTGATATGAGGGGTCTCGCTGAGAGGGAGGTGGAGGTGGGTTGGTGGTAATAATATAGTAAGTGATATGAGGGGTCTCGCTGAGAGGGAAGCGGAGCTGGGTTGGTGGTAATATAGTGAATGATATGAGGGGTCTCGCTGAGAGGGAAGCGGAGGTGGGTTGGTGGTAATAATATAGTGAATAATATGAGGGGTCTCGCTGAGAGGGAAGCGCAGGTGGGTTGGTGGTAATAATATAGTGAATGATATGAGGGTCTCGCTGAGAGGGAAGCGGAGGTGGGTTGGTGGTAATAATATAGTGAGTAATATGAGGGGTCTCGCTGAGAGAGAAGCGGAGGTGGGTTGGTGGTAATAATATAGTGAGTGATATGAGGGGTCTCGCTGAGAGAGAAGCGGAGGTGGGTTGGTGGTAATAATATAGTGAATGATATGAGGGGTCTCGCTGAGAGGGAAGCGGAGGTGGGTTGGTGGTAATAATATAGTGAATGATATGAGGGGTCTCGCTGAGAGGGAAGCGCAGGTGGGTTGGTGGTAATAATATAGTGAATGATAAGAGGGTCTCGCTGAGAGGGAAGCGGAGGTGGGTTGGTGGTAATAATATAGTGAGTGATATGAGGGGTCTCGCTGAGAGAGAAGCGGAGGTGGGTTGGTGGTAATAATATAGTGAATGATATGAGGGGTCTCGCTGAGAGGGAAGCGGAGGTGGGTTGGTGGTAATAATTTAGTGAATGATATGAGGGGTCTCACTGAGAGGGAAGCGGAGGTGGGTTGGTGGTAATAATATAGTGAGTGATATGAGGGGTCTCGCTGAGAGGGAGGTGGAGGTGGGTTGGTGGTAATAATATAGTGAGTGATATGAGGGGTCTCGCTGAGAGGGAAGCGGAGGTGCGTTGGTGGTAATATAGTGAGTGATATGAGGGTTCTCGCTGAGAGGGAAGCGGAGGTGAGTTGGGGGTAATAATATAGTGAATGATATGAGGGGTCTCGCTGAGAGGGAAGCGGAGGTGGGTTGGTGGTAATAATATAGTGAGTGATATGAGGGGTCTCGCTGAGAGGGAAGCGGAGGTGGGTTGGTTGTAATAATATAGTGAGTGATATGAGGGGTCTCGCTGAGAGGGAAGCGGAGGTGGGTTGGTGGTAATAATATAGTGAGTGATATGAGGGGTCTCGCTGAGAGGGAGGCGGAGGTGGGTTGGTGGTAATAATATAGTGTGATATGAGGGGTCTCGCTGAGAGGGAAGCGGAGGTGGGTTGGTGGTAATAATATAGTGAATGATATGAGGGGTCTCGCTGAGAGGGAAGCGGAGGTGGGTTGGTGGTAATAATATAGTGAGTGATATGAGGGGTCTCGCTGAGAGGGAGGTGGAGGTGGGTTAGTGGTAATAATATAGTGAGTGATATGAGGGGTCTCGCTGAGAGGGAGGCGGAGGTGGGTTGGTGGTAATAATATAGTGAGTGATATGAGGGGTCTCGCTGAGAGGGAAGCGGAGGTGGGTTGGTGGTAATATAGTGAGTGATATGAGGGGTCTCGCTGAGAGGGAAGCGGAGGTGGGTTGGTGGTAATATAGTGATTGATATGAGGGGTCTCGCTGAGAGGGAAGCGGAGGTGGGATGGTGGTAATGATATAGTGAATGATATGAGGGGTCTCGCAGAGAGGGAAGCGGAGGTGGGTTGGTGGTAATGATATAGTGAATGATATGAGGGGTCTCGCTGAGAGGGAAGCGGAGGTGGGTTGGTGGTAATATAGTGAGTGATATGAGGGGTCTCGCTGAGAGGGAAGCGGAGGTGGGTTGGTGGTAATAATATAGTGAGTGAATGATATGAGGGGTCTCGCTGAGAGGGAAGCGGAGGTGGGTTGGTGGTAATAATATAGTGAGTGATATGAGGGGTCTCGCTGAGAGGGAAGCGGAGGTGGGTTGGTGGTAATAATATAGTGAGTGATATGAGGGGTCTCGCTGAGAGGGAAGCGCAGGTGGGTTAGTGGTAATAATATAGTGAGTGATATGAGGGGTCTCGCTGAGAGGGAGGCGGAGGTGGGTTGGTGGTAATAATTTAGTGAGTGATATGAGGGGTCTCGCTGAGAGGGAAGCGGAGGTGGGTTGGTGGTAATATAGTGAGTGATATGAGGGGTCTCGCTGAGAGGGAAGCGGAGGTGGGTTGGTGGTAATATAGTGATTGATATGAGGGGTCTCGCTGAGAGGGAAGCGGAGGTGGGATGGTGGTAATGATATAGTGAATGATATGAGGGGTCTCGCAGAGAGGGAAACGGAGGTGGGTTGGTGGTAATGATATAGTGAATGATATGAGGGGTCTCGCTGAGAGGGAAGCGGAGGTGGGTTGGTGGTAATATAGTGAGTGATATGAGGGGTCTCGCTGAGAGGGAAGCGGAGGTGGGTTGGTGGTAATAATATAGTGAGTGAATGATATGAGGGGTCTCGCTGAGAGGGAAGCGGAGGTGGGTTGGTGGTAATAATATAGTGAGTGATATGAGGGGTCTCGCTGAGAGGGAAGCGGAGGTGGGTTGGTGGTAATAATATAGTGAGTGATATGAGGGGTCTCGCTGAGAGGGAGGTGGAGGTGGGTTAGTGGTAATAATATAGTGAGTGATATGAGGGGTCTCGCTGAGAGGGAGGCGGAGGTGGGTTGGTGGTAATAATATAGTGAGTGATATGAGGGGTCTCGCTGAGAGGGAAGCGGAGGTGGGTTGGTGGTAATATAGTGAGTGATATGAGGGGTCTCGCTGAGAGGGAAGCGGAGGTGGGTTGGTGGTAATATAGTGATTGATATGAGGGGTCTCGCTGAGAGGGAAGCGGAGGTGGGATGGTGGTAATGATATAGTGAATGATATGAGGGGTCTCGCAGAGAGGGAAGCGGAGGTGGGTTGGTGGTAATGATATAGTGAATGATATGAGGGGTCTCGCTGAGAGGGAAGCGGAGGTGGGTTGGTGGTAATATAGTGAGTGATATGAGGGGTCTCGCTGAGAGGGAAGCGGAGGTGGGTTGGTGGTAATAATATAGTGAGTGAATGATATGAGGGGTCTCGCTGAGAGGGAAGCGGAGGTGGGTTGGTGGTAATAATATAGTGAGTGATATGAGGGGTCTCGCTGAGAGGGAAGCGGAGGTGGGTTGGTGGTAATAATATAGTGAGTGATATGAGGGGTCTCGCTGAGAGGGAAGCGCAGGTGGGTTAGTGGTAATAATATAGTGAGTGATATGAGGGGTCTCGCTGAGAGGGAGGCGGAGGTGGGTTGGTGGTAATAATTTAGTGAGTGATATGAGGGGTCTCGCTGAGAGGGAAGCGGAGGTGGGTTGGTGGTAATATAGTGAGTGATATGAGGGGTCTCGCTGAGAGGGAAGCGGAGGTGGGTTGGTGGTAATATAGTGATTGATATGAGGGGTCTCGCTGAGAGGGAAGCGGAGGTGGGATGGTGGTAATGATATAGTGAATGATATGAGGGGTCTCGCAGAGAGGGAAACGGAGGTGGGTTGGTGGTAATGATATAGTGAATGATATGAGGGGTCTCGCTGAGAGGGAAGCGGAGGTGGGTTGGTGGTAATATAGTGAGTGATATGAGGGGTCTCGCTGAGAGGGAAGCGGAGGTGGGTTGGTGGTAATAATATAGTGAGTGAATGATATGAGGGGTCTCGCTGAGAGGGAAGCGGAGGTGGGTTGGTGGTAATAATATAGTGAGTGATATGAGGGGTCTCGCTGAGAGGGAAGCGGAGGTGGGTTGGTGGTAATAATATAGTGAGTGATATGAGGGGTCTCGCTGAGAGGGAAGCGCAGGTGGGTTGGTGGTGATATAGTGAGTGATATGAGGGGTCTCGCTGAGAGGGAAGCGGAGGTGGGTTGGTGGTAATGATATAGTGAGTGATATGAGGGGTCTCGCTGAGAGGGAAGCGCAGGTGGGTTGGTGGTAATATAGTGAGTGATATGAGGGGTCTCGCTGAGAGAGAAGCGGAGGTGGGTTGGTGGTAATAATATAGTGAATGATATGAGGGGTCTCGCTGAGAGGGAAGCGGAGGTGGGTTGGTGGTAATAATATAGTGAATGATATGAGGGGTCTCGCTGAGAGGGAAGCGGAGGTGGGTTGGTGGTAATAATATAGTGAGTGATATGAGGGGTCTCGCTGAGAGGGAAGCGGAGGTGGGTTGGTGGTAATAATATAGTGAGTGAATGATATGAGGGGTCTCGCTGAGAGGGAAGCGGAGGTGGGTTGGTGGTAATAATATAGTGAATGATATGAGGGGTCTCGCTGAGAGGGAAGCGGAGGTGGGTTGGTGGTAATAATATAGTGAATGATATGAGGGGTCTCGCTGAGAGGGAAGCGGAGGTGGGTTGGTGGTAATAATATAGTGAATGATATGAGGGGTCTCGCTGAGAGGGAAGCGGAGGTGGGTTGGTGGTAATATAGTGAGTGATATGAGGGGTCTCGCTGAGAGGGAAGTGGAGGTGGGTTGGTGGTAATAATATAGTGAATGATATGAGGGGTCTCGCTGAGAGGGAAGCGGAGGTGGGTTGGTGGTAATAATATAGTAAGTGATATGAGGGGTCTCGCTGAGAGGGAGGTGGAGGTGGGTTGGTGGTAATAATATAGTAAGTGATATGAGGGGTCTCGCTGAGAGGGAGGTGGAGGTGGGTTGGGGGTAATGATATAGTGAATGATATGAGGGGTCTCGCTGAGAGGGAAGCGGAGGTGGGTTGGTGGTAATGATATAGTGAATGATATGAGGGGTCTTGCTGAGATGGAAGCGGAGGTGGGTTGGTGGTAATAATATAGTGAATGATATGAGGGGTCTCGCTGAGAGGGAGGTGGAGGTGGGTTGGTGGTAATAATATAGTGAATGATATGAGGGGTCTCGCTGAGAGGGAAGCTGAGGTGGGTTGGTGGTAATAATATAGTGAATGATATGAGGGGTCTCGCTGAGAGGGAAGCGGAGGTGGGTTGGTGGTAATAATATAGTGAATGATATGAGGGGTCTCGCTGAGAGGGAGGTGGAGGTGGGTTGGTGGTAATAATATAGTGAATGATATGAGGGGTCTCGCTGAGAGGGAAGCGGAGGTGGGTTGGGGGTAATAATATAGTGAGTGATATGAGGGGTCTCGCTGAGAGGGAAGCGGAGGTGGGTTGGTGGTAATAATATAGTGAGTGATATGAGGGGTTTCGCTGAGAGGGAGGTGGAGGTGGGTTGGTGGTAATAATATAGTGAATGATATGAGGGGTCTCGCTGAGAGGGAAGCGGAGATGGGTTGGTGGTAATAATATAGTGAATGATATGAGGGGTCTCGCTGAGAGGGAAGCGGAGATGGGTTGGTGGTAATAATATAGTGAATGATATGAGGGGTCTCGCTGAGAGGGAAGCGGAGCTGGGTTGGTGGTAATAATATAGTGAATGATATGAGGGGTCTCGCTGAGAGGGAAGCGGAGGTTGGTTGGTGGTAATGATATAGTGAATGATATGAGGGGTCTCGCTGAGAGGGAGGTGGAGGTGGGTTGGTGGTAATATAGTGAGTGATATGAGGGGTCTCGCTGAGAGGGAAGTGGAGGTGGGTTGGTGGTAATAATATAGTGAATGATATGAGGGGTCTCGCTGAGAGGGAAGCGGAGGTGGGTTGGTGGTAATAATATAGTAAGTGATATGAGGGGTCTCGCTGAGAGGGAGGTGGAGGTGGGTTGGTGGTAATAATATAGTAAGTGATATGAGGGGTCTCGCTGAGAGGGAGCTGGAGGTGGGTTGGGGGTAATGATATAGTGAATGATATGAGGGGTCTCGCTGAGAGGGAAGCGCAGGTGGGTTGGTGGTAATATAGTGAGTGATATGAGGGGTCTCGCTGAGAGAGAAGCGGAGGTGGGTTGGTGGTAATAATATAGTGAATGATATGAGGGGTCTCGCTGAGAGGGAAGCGGAGGTGGGTTGGTGGTAATAATATAGTGAATGATATGAGGGGTCTCGCTGAGAGGGAAGCGGAGGTGGGTTGGTGGTAATAATATAGTGAGTGATATGAGGGGTCTCGCTGAGAGGGAAGCGGAGGTGGGTTGGTGGTAATAATATAGTGAGTGAATGATATGAGGGGTCTCGCTGAGAGGGAAGCGGAGGTGGGTTGGTGGTAATAATATAGTGAATGATATGAGGGGTCTCGCTGAGAGGGAAGCGGAGGTGGGTTGGTGGTAATAATATAGTGAATGATATGAGGGGTCTCGCTGAGAGGGAAGCGGAGGTGGGTTGGTGGTAATAATATAGTGAATGATATGAGGGGTCTCGCTGAGAGGGAAGCGGAGGTGGGTTGGTGGTAATATAGTGAGTGATATGAGGGGTCTCGCTGAGAGGGAAGTGGAGGTGGGTTGGTGGTAATAATATAGTGAATGATATGAGGGGTCTCGCTGAGAGGGAAGCGGAGGTGGGTTGGTGGTAATAATATAGTAAGTGATATGAGGGGTCTCGCTGAGAGGGAGGTGGAGGTGGGTTGGTGGTAATAATATAGTAAGTGATATGAGGGGTCTCGCTGAGAGGGAGGTGGAGGTGGGTTGGGGGTAATGATATAGTGAATGATATGAGGGGTCTCGCTGAGAGGGAAGCGGAGGTGGGTTGGTGGTAATGATATAGTGAATGATATGAGGGGTCTTGCTGAGATGGAAGCGGAGGTGGGTTGGTGGTAATAATATAGTGAATGATATGAGGGGTCTCGCTGAGAGGGAGGTGGAGGTGGGTTGGTGGTAATAATATAGTGAATGATATGAGGGGTCTCGCTGAGAGGGAAGCTGAGGTGGGTTGGTGGTAATAATATAGTGAATGATATGAGGGGTCTCGCTGAGAGGGAAGCGGAGGTGGGTTGGTGGTAATAATATAGTGAATGATATGAGGGGTCTCGCTGAGAGGGAGGTGGAGGTGGGTTGGTGGTAATAATATAGTGAATGATATGAGGGGTCTCGCTGAGAGGGAAGCGGAGGTGGGTTGGGGGTAATAATATAGTGAGTGATATGAGGGGTCTCGCTGAGAGGGAAGCGGAGGTGGGTTGGTGGTAATAATATAGTGAGTGATATGAGGGGTTTCGCTGAGAGGGAGGTGGAGGTGGGTTGGTGGTAATAATATAGTGAATGATATGAGGGGTCTCGCTGAGAGGGAAGCGGAGATGGGTTGGTGGTAATAATATAGTGAATGATATGAGGGGTCTCGCTGAGAGGGAAGCGGAGATGGGTTGGTGGTAATAATATAGTGAATGATATGAGGGGTCTCGCTGAGAGGGAAGCGGAGCTGGGTTGGTGGTAATAATATAGTGAATGATATGAGGGGTCTCGCTGAGAGGGAAGCGGAGGTTGGTTGGTGGTAATGATATAGTGAATGATATGAGGGGTCTCGCTGAGAGGGAGGTGGAGGTGGGTTGGTGGTAATATAGTGAGTGATATGAGGGGTCTCGCTGAGAGGGAAGTGGAGGTGGGTTGGTGGTAATAATATAGTGAATGATATGAGGGGTCTCGCTGAGAGGGAAGCGGAGGTGGGTTGGTGGTAATAATATAGTAAGTGATATGAGGGGTCTCGCTGAGAGGGAGGTGGAGGTGGGTTGGTGGTAATAATATAGTAAGTGATATGAGGGGTCTCGCTGAGAGGGAGCTGGAGGTGGGTTGGGGGTAATGATATAGTGAATGATATGAGGGGTCTCGCTGAGAGAGAAGCGGAGGTGTGTTGGTGGTAATAATATAGTGAATGATATGAGGGGTCTCGCTGAGAGAGAAGCGGAGGTGGGTTGGTGGTAATAATATAGTGAATGATATGAGGGGTCTCGCTGAGAGGGAAGCGGAGGTGGGTTGGTGGTAATAATATAGTGAGTGATATGAGGGGTCTCGCTGAGAGGGAAGCGGAGGTGGGTTGGTGGTAATAATATAGTGAGTGATATGAGGGGTCTCGCTGAGAGGGAAGCGGAGGTGGGTTGGTGGTAATGATATAGTGAGTGATATGAGGGGTCTCGCTGAGAGGGAAGCGGAGGTGGGTTGGTGGTAATGATATAGTGAGTGATATGAGTGGTCTCGCTGAGAGGGAAGCGGAGGTGGGTTGGTGGTAATAATATAGTGAATGATATGAGGGGTCTCGCTGAGAGGGAAGCGGAGGTGGGTTGGTGGTAATAATATAGTGAGTGATATGAGGGGTCTCGCTGAGAGGGAAGCGGAGGTGGGTTGGTGGTAATAATATAGTGAATGATATGAGGGGTCTCGCTGAGAGGGAAGCGGAGGTGGGTTGGTGGTAATAATATAGTGAGTGATATGAGGGGTCTCGCTGAGAGGGAAGCGGAGGTGGGTTGGTGGTAATGATATAGTGAGTGATATGAGGGGTCTCGCTGAGAGGGAAGCGGAGGTGGGTTGGTGGTAATAATATAGTGAATGATATGAGCGGTCTCGCTGAGAGGGAAGCGGAGGTGGGTTGGTGGTAATAATATAGTGAATGATATGAGGGGTCTCGCTGAGAGGGAAGCGGAGGTGGGTTGGTGGTAATATAGTGAGTGATATGAGGGGTCTCGCTGAGAGGGAAGCGGAGGTGGATTGGTGGTAATAATATAGTGAGTGATATGAGGGGTCTCGCTGAGAGGGAAGCGGAGGTGAGTTGGGGGTAATAATATAGTGAATGATATGAGGGGTCTCGCTGAGAGGGAAGCGGAGGTGGGTTGGGGGTAATAATATAGTGAGTGATATGAGGGGTCTCGCTGAGAGGGAAGCGGAGGTGGGTTGGTGGTAATGATATAGTGAGTGATATGAGGGGTCTCGCTGAGAGGGAAACGGAGGTGGGTTGGTGGTAATAATATAGTGAATGATATGAGAGGTCTCGCTGAGAGGGATGCGGAGGTGGGTTGGTGGTAATAATATAGTGAGTGATATGAGGGGTCTCGCTGAGAGGGAAGCGGAGGTGGGTTGGTGGTAATAATATAGTGAGTGATATGAGGGGTCTCGCTGAGAGGGAAGCGGAGGTGGGTTGGTGGTAATGATATAGTGAGTGATATGAGGGGTCTCGCTGAGAGGGAAGCGGAGGTGGGTTGGTGCTAATGATATAGTGAATGATATGAGGGGTCTCGCTGAGAGGGAAGCGGAGGTGGGTTGGTGGTAATAATATAGTGAATGATATGAGGGGTCTCGCTGAGAGGGAAGCGGAGGTGGGATGGTGGTAATAATATAGTGAGTGATATGAGGGGTCTCGCTGAGAGGGAAGCGGAGGTGGGTTGGTGGTAATGATATAGTGAGTGATATGAGGGGTCTCGCTGAGAGGGAAGCGGAGGTGGGTTGGTGGTAATGATATAGTGAGTGATATGAGGGGTCTCGCTGAGAGGGAAGCGGAGGTGGGTTGGTGGTAATAATATAGTGAGTGATATGAGGGGTCTCGCTGAGAGGGAAGTGGAGGTGGGTTGGTGGTAATGATATAGTGAGTGATATGAGGGGTCTCGCTGAGGAAAGCGGAGGTGGGTTGGTGGTAATATAGTGAGTGATATGAGGGGTCTCGCTGAGGGGAGCGGAGGTGGGTTGGTGGTAATAATATAGTGAATGATATGAGGGGTCTCGCTGAGAGGGAAGCGGAGGTGGGTTGGTGGTAATAATATAGTGAGTGATATGAGGGGTCTCGCTGAGAGGGAAGCGGAGGTGGGTTGGTGGTAATGATATAGTGAGTGATATGAGGGGTCTCGCTGAGAGGGAAGTGCAGGTGGGTTGGTGGTAATAATATAGTGAATGATAAGAGTGGTCTCGCTGAGAGGGAAGCGGAGGTGGGTTGGTGGTAATAATATAGTGAATGATATGAGGGGTCTCGCTGAGAGGGAAGCGGAGGTGGGTTGGTGGTAATAATATAGTGAGTGATATGAGGGGTCTCGCTGAGAGGGAAGCGGAGGTGGATTGGTGGTAATAATATAGTGAGTGATATGAGGGGTCTCGCTGAGAGGGAAGCGGAGGTGAGTTGGGGGTAATAATATAGTGAATGATATGAGGGGTCTCGCTGAGAGGGAAGCGGAGGTGGGTTGGTGGTAATAATATAGTGAGTGATATGAGGGGTCTCGCTGAGAGGGAAGCGGAGGTGGGTTGGTGGTAATAATATAGTGAGTGATATGAGGGGTCTCGCTGAGAGGGAAGCGGAGGTGGGTTGGTGGTAATAATATAGTGAGTGATATGAGGGGTCTCGCTGAGAGGGAGGCGGAGGTGGGTTGGTGGTAATAATATAGTGTGATATGAGGGGTCTCGCTGAGAGGGAAGCGGAGGTGGGTTGGTGGTAATAATATAGTGAATGATATGAGGGGTCTCGCTGAGAGGGAAGCGGAGGTGGGTTGGTGGTAATAATATAGTGAGTGATATGAGGGGTCTCGCTGAGAGGGAGGTGGAGGTGGGTTAGTGGTAATAATATAGTGAGTGATATGAGGGGTCTCGCTGAGAGGGAGGCGGAGGTGGGTTGGTGGTAATAATATAGTGAGTGATATGAGGGGTCTCGCTGAGAGGGAAGCGGAGGTGGGTTGGTGGTAATATAGTGAGTGATATGAGGGGTCTCGCTGAGAGGGAAGCGGAGGTGGGTTGGTGGTAATATAGTGATTGATATGAGGGGTCTCGCTGAGAGGGAAGCGGAGGTGGGATGGTGGTAATGATATAGTGAATGATATGAGGGGTCTCGCAGAGAGGGAAGCGGAGGTGGGTTGGTGGTAATGATATAGTGAATGATATGAGGGGTCTCGCTGAGAGGGAAGCGGAGGTGGGTTGGTGGTAATATAGTGAGTGATATGAGGGGTCTCGCTGAGAGGGAAGCGGAGGTGGGTTGGTGGTAATAATATAGTGAGTGAATGATATGAGGGGTCTCGCTGAGAGGGAAGCGGAGGTGGGTTGGTGGTAATAATATAGTGAGTGATATGAGGGGTCTCGCTGAGAGGGAAGCGGAGGTGGGTTGGTGGTAATAATATAGTGAGTGATATGAGGGGTCTCGCTGAGAGGGAAGCGCAGGTGGGTTGGTGGTAATATAGTGAGTGATATGAGGGGTCTCGCTGAGAGGGAAGCGGAGGTGGGTTGGTGGTAATGATATAATGAGTGATATGAGGGGTCTCGCTGAGAGGGAAGCGGAGGTGGGTTGGTGGTAATAATATAGTGAATGATGTGAGGGGTCTCGCTGAGAGGGAAGCGGAGGTGGGTTGGTGGTAATAATATAGTGAGTAATATGAGGGGTCTCGCTGAGAGGGAAGCGGAGGTGGGTTGGTGGTAATAATATAGTGAATGATATGAGGGGTCTCGCTGAGAGGGAAGCGGAGGTGGGTTGGTGGTAATAATATAGTGAGTGATATGAGGGGTCTCGCTGAGAGGGAAGCGGAGGTGGGTTGGTGGTAATAATATAGTGAGTGATATGAGGGGTCTCGCTGAGAGGGAGGTGGAGGTGGGTTGGTGGTAATAATATAGTAAGTGATATGAGGGGTCTCGCTGAGAGGGAAGCGGAGCTGGGTTGGTGGTAATATAGTGAATGATATGAGGGGTCTCGCTGAGAGGGAAGCGGAGGTGGGTTGGTGGTAATAATATAGTGAATAATATGAGGGGTCTCGCTGAGAGGGAAGCGCAGGTGGGTTGGTGGTAATAATATAGTGAATGATATGAGGGTCTCGCTGAGAGGGAAGCGGAGGTGGGTTGGTGGTAATAATATAGTGAGTGATATGAGGGGTCTCGCTGAGAGAGAAGCGGAGGTGGGTTGGTGGTAATAATATAGTGAGTGATATGAGGGGTCTCGCTGAGAGAGAAGCGGAGGTGGGTTGGTGGTAATAATATAGTGAATGATATGAGGGGTCTCGCTGAGAGGGAAGCGGAGGTGGGTTGGTGGTAATAATATAGTGAATGATATGAGGGGTCTCGCTGAGAGGGAAGCGCAGGTGGGTTGGTGGTAATAATATAGTGAATGATAAGAGGGTCTCGCTGAGAGGGAAGCGGAGGTGGGTTGGTGGTAATAATATAGTGAGTGATATGAGGGGTCTCGCTGAGAGAGAAGCGGAGGTGGGTTGGTGGTAATAATATAGTGAATGATATGAGGGGTCTCGCTGAGAGGGAAGCGGAGGTGGGTTGGTGGTAATAATTTAGTGAATGATATGAGGGGTCTCGCTGAGAGGGAAGCGGAGGTTGGTTGGTGGTAATAATATAGTGAATGATATGAGGGGTCTCGCTGAGAGGGAAGCGGAGGTGGGTTGGTGGTAATAATATAGTGAGTGATATGAGGGGTCTCGCTGAGAGGGAGGTGGAGGTGGGTTGGTGGTAATAATATAGTAAGTGATATGAGGGGTCTCGCTGAGAGGGAGGTGGAGGTGAGTTGGTGGTAATAATATAGTAAGTGATATGAGGGGTCTCGCTGAGAGGGAGGTGGAGGTGGGTTGGTGGTAATAATATAGTGAATGATATGAGGGGTCTCGCTGAGAGGGAAGCGGAGGTGGGTTGGTGGTAATAATATAGTGAATGATATGAGGGGTCTCGCTGAGAGGGAAGTGGAGTTGGGTTGGTGGTAATAATATAGTGAGTGATATGAGGGGTCTCGCTGAGAGGGAGGTGGAGGTGGGTTGGTGGTAATAATATAGTAAGTGATATGAGGGGTCTCGCTGAGAGGGCAGCGGAGCTGGGTTGGTGGTAATATAGTGAATGATATGAGGGGTCTCGCTGAGAGGGAAGCGGAGGTGGGTTGGTGGTAATATAGTGAATAATATGAGGGGTCTCGCTGAGAGGGAAGCGGAGGTGGGTTGGTGGTAATGATATAGTGAATGATATGAGGGGTCTCGCTGAGAGGGAAGCGGAGGTGGGTTGGTGGTAATAATATAGTAAGTGATATGAGGGGTCTCGCTGAGAGGGAAGCGGAGGTGGGTTGGTGGTAATAATATAGTGAATGATATGAGGGGTCTCGCTGAGAGGGAAGCGGAGGTGGGTTGGTGGTAATGATATAGTGAATGATATGAGGGGTCTCGCTGAGAGGGAAGCGGAGATGGGTTGGTGGTAATAATATAGTGAATGATATGAGGGGTCTCGCTGAGAGGGAAGCGGAGCTGGGTTGGTGGTAATATAGTGAATGATATGAGGGGTCTCGCTGAGAGGGAAGCGGAGGTGGGTTGGTGGTAATGATATAGTGAATGATATGAGGGGTCTCGCTGAGAGGGAGGTGGAGGTGGGTTGGTGGTAATAATATAGTGAATGATATGAGGGGTCTCGCTGAGAGGGAAGCGGAGGTGGGTTGGTGGTAATATAGTGAGTGATATGAGGGGTCTCGCTGAGAGGGAAGCGGAGGTGGATTGGTGGTAATAATATAGTGAGTGATATGAGGGGTCTCGCTGAGAGGGAAGCGGAGGTGAGTTGGGGGTAATAATATAGTGAATGATATGAGGGGTCTCGCTGAGACGGAAGCGGAGGTGGGTTGGGGGTAATAATATAGTGAGTGATATGAGGGGTCTCGCTGAGAGGGAAGCGGAGGTGGGTTGGTGGTAATGATATAGTGAGTGATATGAGGGGTCTCGCTGAGAGGGAAGCGGAGGTGGGTTGGTGGTAATAATATAGTGAGTGATATGAGGGGTCTCGCTGAGAGGGAAGCGGAGGTGGGTTGGTGGTAATAATATAGTAAGTGATATGAGGGGTCTCGCTGAGAGGGAAGCGGAGGTGGGTTGGTGGTAATGATATAGTGAGTGATATGAGGGGTCTCGCTGAGAGGGAAGCGGAGGTGGGTTGGTGCTAATGATATAGTGAATGATATGAGGGGTCTCGCTGAGAGGGAAGCGGAGGTGGGTTGGTGGTAATAATATAGTGAGTGATATGAGGGGTCTCGCTGAGAGGGAAGCGGAGGTGGGTTGGTGGTAATAATATAGTGAGTGATATGAGGGGTCTCGCTGAGAGGGAAGCGGAGGTGGGTTGGTGGTAATGATATAGTGAGTGATATGAGGGGTCTCGCTGAGAGGGAAGCGGAGGTGGGTTGGTGGTAATGATATAGTGAGTGATATGTGGGGTCTCGCTGAGGAAAGCGGAGGTGGGTTGGTGGTAATATAGTGAATGATATGAGGGGTCTCGCTGAGGGAAGCGGAGGTGGGTTGGTGGTAATAATATAGTGAGTGATATGAGGGGTCTCGCTGAGAGGGAAGCGGAGGTGGGTTGTTGGTAGTAATATAGTGAGTAATATGAGGGGTCTCGCTGAGAGGGAAGCGGAGGTGGGTTGGTGGTAATAATATAGTGAGTGATAAGAGGGGTCTCGCTGAGAGGGAAGCGGAGGTGGGTTGGTGGTAATAATATAGTGAATGATATGAGGGGTCTCGCTGAGAGGGAAGCGGAGGTGGGTTGGTGGTAATAATATAGTGAGTGATATGAGGGGTCTCGCTGAGAGGGAAGCGGAGGTGGGTTGGTGGTAATGATATAGTGAGTGATATGAGGGGTCTCGCTGAGAGGGAAGCGGAGGTGGGTTGGTGGTAATAATATAGTGAATGATAAGAGCGGTCTCGCTGAGAGGGAAGCGGAGGTGGGTTGGTGGTAATAATATAGTGAATGATATGAGGGGTCTCGCTGAGAGGGAAGCGGAGGTGGGTTGGTGGTAATAATATAGTGAGTGATATGAGGGGTCTCGCTGAGAGGGAAGCGGAGGTGGATTGGTGGTAATAATATAGTGAGTGATATGAGGGGTCTCGCTGAGAGGGAAGCGGAGGTGGGTTGGTGGTAATAATATAGTGAATGATATGAGGGGTCTCGCTGAGAGGGAAGCGGAGGTGGGTTGGTGGTAATAATATAGTGAGTGATATGAGGGGTCTCGCTGAGAGGTAAGAGGAGGTGGATTGGTGGTAATAATATAGTGAGTGATATGAGGGGTCTCGCTGAGAGGGAAGCGGAGGTGAGTTGGGGGTAATAATATAGTGAATGATATGAGGGGTCTCGCTGAGAGGGAAGCGGAGGTGGGTTGGTGGTAATAATATAGTAAGTGATATGAGGGGTCTCGCTGAGAGGGAAGCGGAGGTGGGTTGGTGGTAATAATATAGTGAGTGATATGAGGGGTCTCGCTGAGAGGGAAGCGGAGGTGGGTTGGTGGTAATAATATAGTGAGTGATATGAGGGGTCTCGCTGAGAGGGAGGCGGAGGTGGGTTGGTGGTAATAATATAGTGTGATATGAGGGGTCTCGCTGAGAGGGAAGCGGAGGTGGGTTGGTGGTAATAATATAGTGAATGATATGAGGGGTCTCGCTGAGAGGGAAGCGGAGGTGGGTTGGTGGTAATAATATAGTGAGTGATATGAGGGGTCTCGCTGAGAGGGAGGTGGAGGTGGGTTAGTGGTAATAATATAGTGAGTGATATGAGGGGTCTCGCTGAGAGGGAGGCGGAGGTGGGTTGGTGGTAATAATATAGTGAGTGATATGAGGGGTCTCGCTGAGAGGGAAGCGGAGGTGGGTTGGTGGTAATATAGTGAGTGATATGAGGGGTCTCGCTGAGAGGGAAGCGGAGGTGGGTTGGTGGTAATATAGTGATTGATATGAGGGGTCTCGCTGAGAGGGAAGCGGAGGTGGGATGGTGGTAATGATATAGTGAATGATATGAGGGGTCTCGCAGAGAGGGAAGCGGAGGTGGGTTGGTGGTAATGATATAGTGAATGATATGAGGGGTCTCGCTGAGAGGGAAGCGGAGGTGGGTTGGTGGTAATATAGTGAGTGATATGAGGGGTCTCGCTGAGAGGGAAGCGGAGGTGGGTTGGTGGTAATAATATAGTGAGTGAATGATATGAGGGGTCTCGCTGAGAGGGAAGCGGAGGTGGGTTGGTGGTAATAATATAGTGAGTGATATGAGGGGTCTCGCTGAGAGGGAAGCGGAGGTGGGTTGGTGGTAATAATATAGTGAGTGATATGAGGGGTCTCGCTGAGAGGGAAGCGCAGGTGGGTTAGTGGTAATAATATAGTGAGTGATATGAGGGGTCTCGCTGAGAGGGAGGCGGAGGTGGGTTGGTGGTAATAATATAGTGAGTGATATGAGGGGTCTCGCTGAGAGGGAAGCGGAGGTGGGTTGGTGGTAATATAGTGAGTGATATGAGGGGTCTCGCTGAGAGGGAAGCGGAGGTGGGTTGGTGGTAATATAGTGATTGATATGAGGGGTCTCGCTGAGAGGGAAGCGGAGGTGGGATGGTGGTAATGATATAGTGAATGATATGAGGGGTCTTGCTGAGATGGAAGCGGAGGTGGGTTGGTGGTAATAATATAGTGAATGATATGAGGGGTCTCGCTGAGAGGGAGGTGGAGGTGGGTTGGTGGTAATAATATAGTGAATGATATGAGGGGTCTCGCTGAGAGGGAAGCTGAGGTGGGTTGGTGGTAATGATATAGTGAATGATATGAGGGGTCTCGCTGAGAGGGAAGCGGAGGTGGGTTGGTGGTAATAATATAGTGAATGATATGAGGGGTCTCGCTGAGAGGGAGGTGGAGGTGGGTTGGTGGTAATAATATAGTGAATGATATGAGGGGTCTCGCTGAGAGGGAAGCGGAGGTGGGTTGGGGGTAATAATATAGTGAGTGATATGAGGGGTCTCGCTGAGAGGGAAGCGGAGGTGGGTTGGTGGTAATAATATAGTGAGTGATATGAGGGGTCTCGCTGAGAGGGAGGTGGAGGTGGGTTGGTGGTAATAATATAGTGAATGATATGAGGGGTCTCGCTGAGAGGGAAGCGGAGATGGGTTGGTGGTAATAATATAGTGAATGATATGAGGGGTCTCGCTGAGAGGGAAGCGGAGATGGGTTGGTGGTAATAATATAGTGAATGATATGAGGGGTCTCGCTGAGAGGGAAGCGGAGCTGGGTTGGTGGTAATAATATAGTGAATGATATGAGGGGTCTCGCTGAGAGGGAAGCGGAGGTTGGTTGGTGGTAATGATATAGTGAATGATATGAGGGGTCTCGCTGAGAGGGAGGTGGAGGTGGGTTGGTGGTAATATAGTGAGTGATATGAGGGGTCTCGCTGAGAGGGAAGTGGAGGTGGGTTGGTGGTAATAATATAGTGAATGATATGAGGGGTCTCGCTGAGAGGGAAGCGGAGGTGGGTTGGTGGTAATAATATAGTAAGTGATATGAGGGGTCTCGCTGAGAGGGAGGTGGAGGTGGGTTGGTGGTAATAATATAGTAAGTGATATGAGGGGTCTCGCTGAGAGGGAGCTGGAGGTGGGTTGGGGGTAATGATATAGTGAATGATATGAGGGGTCTCGCTGAGAGAGAAGCGGAGGTGTGTTGGTGGTAATAATATAGTGAGTGATATGAGGGGTCTCGCTGAGAGGGAAGCGGAGGTGGGTTGGTGGTAATGATATAGTGAGTGATATGAGGGGTCTCGCTGAGAGGGAAGCGGAGGTGGGTTGGTGGTAATGATATAGTGAGTGATATGAGTGGTCTCGCTGAGAGGGAAGCGGAGGTGGGTTGGTGGTAATAATATAGTGAATGATATGAGGGGTCTCGCTGAGAGGGAAGCGGAGGTGGGTTGGTGGTAATAATATAGTGAGTGATATGAGGGGTCTCGCTGAGAGGGAAGCGGAGGTGGGTTGGTGGTAATAATATAGTGAATGATATGAGGGGTCTCGCTGAGAGGGAAGCGGAGGTGGGTTGGTGGTAATAATATAGTGAGTGATATGAGGGGTCTCGCTGAGAGGGAAGCGGAGGTGGGTTGGTGGTAATGATATAGTGAGTGATATGAGGGGTCTCGCTGAGAGGGAAGCGGAGGTGGGTTGGTGGTAATAATATAGTGAATGATATGAGGGGTCTCGCTGAGAGGGAAGCGGAGGTGGGTTGGTGGTAATATAGTGAGTGATATGAGGGGTCTCGCTGAGAGGGAAGCGGAGGTGGATTGGTGGTAATAATATAGTGAGTGATATGAGGGGTCTCGCTGAGAGGGAAGCGGAGGTGAGTTGGGGGTAATAATATAGTGAATGATATGAGGGGTCTCGCTGAGAGGGAAGCGGAGGTGGGTTGGGGGTAATAATATAGTGAGTGATATGAGGGGTCTCGCTGAGAGGGAAGCGGAGGTGGGTTGGTGGTAATGATATAGTGAGTGATATGAGGGGTCTCGCTGAGAGGGAAACGGAGGTGGGTTGGTGGTAATAATATAGTGAATGATATGAGAGGTCTCGCTGAGAGGGATGCGGAGGTGGGTTGGTGGTAATAATATAGTGAGTGATATGAGGGGTCTCGCTGAGAGGGAAGCGGAGGTGGGTTGGTGGTAATAATATAGTGAGTGATATGAGGGGTCTCGCTGAGAGGGAAGCGGAGGTGGGTTGGTGGTAATGATATAGTGAGTGATATGAGGGGTCTCGCTGAGAGGGAAGCGGAGGTGGGTTGGTGCTAATGATATAGTGAATGATATGAGGGGTCTCGCTGAGAGGGAAGCGGAGGTGGGTTGGTGGTAATAATATAGTGAATGATATGAGGGGTCTCGCTGAGAGGGAAGCGGAGGTGGGTTGGTGGTAATAATATAGTGAGTGATATGAGGGGTCTCGCTGAGAGGGAAGCGGAGGTGGGTTGGTGGTAATGATATAGTGAGTGATATGAGGGGTCTCGCTGAGAGGGAAGCGGAGGTGGGTTGGTGGTAATGATATAGTGAGTGATATGAGGGGTCTCGCTGAGAGGGAAGCGGAGGTGGGTTGGTGGTAATAATATAGTGAGTGATATGAGGGGTCTCGCTGAGAGGGAAGTGGAGGTGGGTTGGTGGTAATGATATAGTGAGTGATATGAGGGGTCTCGCTGAGGAAAGCGGAGGTGGGTTGGTGGTAATATAGTGAGTGATATGAGGGGTCTCGCTGAGGGGAGCGGAGGTGGGTTGGTGGTAATAATATAGTGAATGATATGAGGGGTCTCGCTGAGAGGGAAGCGGAGGTGGGTTGGTGGTAATAATATAGTGAATGATATGAGGGGTCTCGCTGAGAGGGAAGCGGAGGTGGGTTGGTGGTAATAATATAGTGAGTGATATGAGGGGTCTCGCTGAGAGGGAAGCGGAGGTGGGTTGGTGGTAATGATATAGTGAGTGATATGAGGGGTCTCGCTGAGGAAAGCGGAGGTGGGTTGGTGGTAATATAGTGAATGATATGAGGGGTCTCGCTGAGGGAAGCGGAGGTGGGTTGGTGGTAATAATATAGTGAGTAATATGAGGGGTCTCGCTGAGAGGGAAGCGGAGGTGGGTTGGTGGTAATAATATAGTGAGTGATATGAGGGGTCTCGCTGAGAGGGAAGCGGAGGTGGGTTGGTGGTAATAATATAGTGAATGATATGAGGGGTCTCGCTGAGAGGGAAGCGGAGGTGGGTTGGTGGTAATAATATAGTGAGTGATATGAGGGGTCTCGCTGAGAGGGAAGCGGAGGTGGGTTGGTGGTAATGATATAGTGAGTGATATGAGGGGTCTCGCTGAGAGGGAAGCGGAGGTGGGTTGGTGGTAATAATATAGTGAATGATATGAGGGGTCTCGCTGAGAGGGAAGCGGAGGTGGGTTGGTGGTAATAATATAGTGAGTGATATGAGGGGTCTCGCTGAGAGGGAAGCGGAGGTGGGTTGGTGGTAATAATATAGTGAATGATATGAGGGGTCTCGCTGAGAGGGAAGCGGAGGTGGGTTGGTGGTAATAATATAGTGAGTGATATGAGGGGTCTCGCTGAGAGGGAAGCGGAGGTGGATTGGTGGTAATAATATAGTGAGTGATATGAGGGGTCTCGCTGAGAGGGAAGCGGAGGTGAGTTGGGGGTAATAATATAGTGAATGATATGAGGGGTCTCGCTGAGAGGGAAGCGGAGGTGGGTTGGTGGTAATAATATAGTGAGTGATATGAGGGGTCTCGCTGAGAGGGAAGCGGAGGTGGGTTGGTGGTAATAATATAGTGAGTGATATGAGGGGTCTCGCTGAGAGGGAAGCGGAGGTGGGTTGGTGGTAATAATATAGTGAGTGATATGAGGGGTCTCGCTGAGAGGGAGGCGGAGGTGGGTTGGTGGTAATAATATAGTGTGATATGAGGGGTCTCGCTGAGAGGGAAGCGGAGGTGGGTTGGTGGTAATAATATAGTGAATGATATGAGGGGTCTCGCTGAGAGGGAAGCGGAGGTGGGTTGGTGGTAATAATATAGTGAGTGATATGAGGGGTCTCGCTGAGAGGGAGGTGGAGGTGGGTTAGTGGTAATAATATAGTGAGTGATATGAGGGGTCTCGCTGAGAGGGAGGCGGAGGTGGGTTGGTGGTAATAATATAGTGAGTGATATGAGGGGTCTCGCTGAGAGGGAAGCGGAGGTGGGTTGGTGGTAATATAGTGAGTAATATGAGGGGTCTCGCTGAGAGGGAAGCGGAGGTGGGTTGGTGGTAATATAGTGATTGATATGAGGGGTCTCGCTGAGAGGGAAGCGGAGGTGGGATGGTGGTAATGATATAGTGAATGATATGAGGGGTCTCGCAGAGAGGGAAGCGGAGGTGGGTTGGTGGTAATGATATAGTGAATGATATGAGGGGTCTCGCTGAGAGGGAAGCGGAGGTGGGTTGGTGGTAATATAGTGAGTGATATGAGGGGTCTCGCTGAGAGGGAAGCGGAGGTGGGTTGGTGGTAATAATATAGTGAGTGAATGATATGAGGGGTCTCGCTGAGAGGGAAGCGGAGGTGGGTTGGTGGTAATAATATAGTGAGTGATATGAGGGGTCTCGCTGAGAGGGAAGCGGAGGTGGGTTGGTGGTAATAATATAGTGAGTGATATGAGGGGTCTCGCTGAGAGGGAAGCGCAGGTGGGTTGGTGGTAATATAGTGAGTGATATGAGGGGTCTCGCTGAGAGGGAAGCGGAGGTGGGTTGGTGGTAATGATATAGTGAGTGATATGAGGGGTCTCGCTGAGAGGGAAGCGGAGGTGGGTTGGTGGTAATAATATAGTGAATGATATGAGGGGTCTCGCTGAGAGGGAAGCGGAGGTGGGTTGGTGGTAATAATATAGTGAGTAATATGAGGGGTCTCGCTGAGAGGGAAGCGGAGGTGGGTTGGTGGTAATAATATAGTGAATGATATGAGGGGTCTCGCTGAGAGGGAAGCGGAGGTGGGTTGGTGGTAATAATATAGTGAGTGATATGAGGGGTCTCGCTGAGAGGGAAGCGGAGGTGGGTTGGTGGTAATAATATAGTGAGTGATATGAGGGGTCTCGCTGAGAGGGAGGTGGAGGTGGGTTGGTGGTAATAATATAGTAAGTGATATGAGGGGTCTCGCTGAGAGGGAAGCGGAGCTGGGTTGGTGGTAATATAGTGAATGATATGAGGGGTCTCGCTGAGAGGGAAGCGGAGGTGGGTTGGTGGTAATAATATAGTGAATAATATGAGGGGTCTCGCTGAGAGGGAAGCGCAGGTGGGTTGGTGGTAATAATATAGTGAATGATATGAGGGTCTCGCAGAGAGGGAAGCGGAGGTGGGTTGGTGGTAATAATATAGTGAGTGATATGAGGGGTCTCGCTGAGAGAGAAGCGGAGGTGGGTTGGTGGTAATAATATAGTGAGTGATATGAGGGGTCTCGCTGAGAGAGAAGCGGAGGTGGGTTGGTGGTAATAATATAGTGAATGATATGAGGGGTCTCGCTGAGAGGGAAGCGGAGGTGGGTTGGTGGTAATAATATAGTGAATGATATGAGGGGTCTCGCTGAGAGGGAAGCGCAGGTGGGTTGGTGGTAATAATATAGTGAATGATAAGAGGGTCTCGCTGAGAGGGAAGCGGAGGTGGGTTGGTGGTAATAATATAGTGAGTGATATGAGGGGTCTCGCTGAGAGAGAAGCGGAGGTGGGTTGGTGGTAATAATATAGTGAATGATATGAGGGGTCTCGCTGAGAGGGAAGCGGAGGTGGGTTGGTGGTAATAATTTAGTGAATGATATGAGGGGTCTCGCTGAGAGGGAAGCGGAGGTTGGTTGGTGGTAATAATATAGTGAATGATATGAGGGGTCTCGCTGAGAGGGAAGCGGAGGTGGGTTGGTGGTAATAATATAGTGAGTGATATGAGGGGTCTCGCTGAGAGGGAGGTGGAGGTGGGTTGGTGGTAATAATATAGTAAGTGATATGAGGGGTCTCGCTGAGAGGGAGGTGGAGGTGGGTTGGTGGTAATAATATAGTAAGTGATATGAGGGGTCTCGCTGAGAGGGAGGTGGAGGTGGGTTGGTGGTAATAATATAGTGAATGATATGAGGGGTCTCGCTGAGAGGGAAGCGGAGGTGGGTTGGTGGTAATAATATAGTGAATGATATGAGGGGTCTCGCTGAGAGGGAAGTGGAGGTGGGTTGGTGGTAATAATATAGTGAGTGATATGAGGGGTCTCGCTGAGAGGGAGGTGGAGGTGGGTTGGTGGTAATAATATAGTAAGTGATATGAGGGGTCTCGCTGAGAGGGAAGCGGAGCTGGGTTGGTGGTAATATAGTGAATGATATGAGGGGTCTCGCTGAGAGGGAAGCGGAGGTGGGTTGGTGGTAATGATATAGTGAATGATATGAGGGGTCTCGCTGAGAGAGAAGCGGAGGTGGGTTGGTGGTAATAATATAGTGAATAATATGAGGGGTCTCGCTGAGAGGGAAGCGGAGGTGGGTTGGTGGTAATGATATAGTGAATGATATGAGGGGTCTCGCTGAGAGGGAAGCGGAGGTGGGTTGGTGGTAATAATATAGTAAGTGATATGAGGGGTCTCGCTGAGAGGGAAGCGGAGGTGGGTTGGTGGTAATAATATAGTGAATGATATGAGGGGTCTCGCTGAGAGGGAAGCGGAGGTGGGTTGGTGGTAATGATATAGTGAATGATATGAGGGGTCTCGCTGAGAGGGAAGCGGAGATGGGTTGGTGGTAATAATATAGTGAATGATATGAGGGGTCTCGCTGAGAGGGAAGCGGAGCTGGGTTGGTGGTAATATAGTGAATGATATGAGGGGTCTCGCTGAGAGGGAAGCGGAGGTGGGTTGGTGGTAATGATATAGTGAATGATATGAGGGGTCTCGCTGAGAGGGAGGTGGAGGTGGGTTGGTGGTAATAATATAGTGAATGATATGAGGGGTCTCGCTGAGAGGGAAGCGGAGGTGGGTTGGTGGTAATATAGTGAGTGATATGAGGGGTCTCGCTGAGAGGGAAGCGGAGGTGGATTGGTGGTAATAATATAGTGAGTGATATGAGGGGTCTCGCTGAGAGGGAAGCGGAGGTGAGTTGGGTGTAATAATATAGTGAATGATATGAGGGGTCTCGCTGAGAGGGAAGCGGAGGTGGGTTGGGGGTAATAATATAGTGAGTGATATGAGGGGTCTCGCTGAGAGGGAAGCGGAGGTGGGTTGGTGGTAATGATATAGTGAGTGATATGAGGGGTCTCGCTGAGAGGGAAGCGGAGGTGGGTTGGTGGTAATAATATAGTGAGTGATATGAGGGGTCTCGCTGAGAGGGAAGCGGAGGTGGGTTGGTGGTAATAATATAGTAAGTGATATGAGGGGTCTCGCTGAGAGGGAAGCGGAGGTGGGTTGGTGGTAATGATATAGTGAGTGATATGAGGGGTCTCGCTGAGAGGGAAGCGGAGGTGGGTTGGTGGTAATAATATAGTGAGTGAATGATATGAGGGGTCTCGCTGAGAGGGAAGCGGAGGTGGGTTGGTGGTAATAATATAGTGAGTGATATGAGGGGTCTCGCTGAGAGGGAAGCGGAGGTGGGTTGGTGGTAATAATATAGTGAGTGATATGAGGGGTCTCGCTGAGAGGGAAGCGCAGGTGGGTTAGTGGTAATAATATAGTGAGTGATATGAGGGGTCTCGCTGAGAGGGAGGCGGAGGTGGGTTGGTGGTAATAATATAGTGAGTGATATGAGGGGTCTCGCTGAGAGGGAAGCGGAGGTGGGTTGGTGGTAATATAGTGAGTGATATGAGGGGTCTCGCTGAGAGGGAAGCGGAGGTGGGTTGGTGGTAATATAGTGATTGATATGAGGGGTCTCGCTGAGAGGGAAGCGGAGGTGGGATGGTGGTAATGATATAGTGAATGATATGAGGGGTCTTGCTGAGATGGAAGCGGAGGTGGGTTGGTGGTAATAATATAGTGAATGATATGAGGGGTCTCGCTGAGAGGGAGGTGGAGGTGGGTTGGTGGTAATAATATAGTGAATGATATGAGGGGTCTCGCTGAGAGGGAAGCTGAGGTGGGTTGGTGGTAATGATATAGTGAATGATATGAGGGGTCTCGCTGAGAGGGAAGCGGAGGTGGGTTGGTGGTAATAATATAGTGAATGATATGAGGGGTCTCGCTGAGAGGGAGGTGGAGGTGGGTTGGTGGTAATAATATAGTGAATGATATGAGGGGTCTCGCTGAGAGGGAAGCGGAGGTGGGTTGGGGGTAATAATATAGTGAGTGATATGAGGGGTCTCGCTGAGAGGGAAGCGGAGGTGGGTTGGTGGTAATAATATAGTGAGTGATATGAGGGGTCTCGCTGAGAGGGAGGTGGAGGTGGGTTGGTGGTAATAATATAGTGAATGATATGAGGGGTCTCGCTGAGAGGGAAGCGGAGATGGGTTGGTGGTAATAATATAGTGAATGATATGAGGGGTCTCGCTGAGAGGGAAGCGGAGATGGGTTGGTGGTAATAATATAGTGAATGATATGAGGGGTCTCGCTGAGAGGGAAGCGGAGCTGGGTTGGTGGTAATAATATAGTGAATGATATGAGGGGTCTCGCTGAGAGGGAAGCGGAGGTTGGTTGGTGGTAATGATATAGTGAATGATATGAGGGGTCTCGCTGAGAGGGAGGTGGAGGTGGGTTGGTGGTAATATAGTGAGTGATATGAGGGGTCTCGCTGAGAGGGAAGTGGAGGTGGGTTGGTGGTAATAATATAGTGAATGATATGAGGGGTCTCGCTGAGAGGGAAGCGGAGGTGGGTTGGTGGTAATAATATAGTAAGTGATATGAGGGGTCTCGCTGAGAGGGAGGTGGAGGTGGGTTGGTGGTAATAATATAGTAAGTGATATGAGGGGTCTCGCTGAGAGGGAGCTGGAGGTGGGTTGGGGGTAATGATATAGTGAATGATATGAGGGGTCTCGCTGAGAGAGAAGCGGAGGTGTGTTGGTGGTAATAATATAGTGAGTGATATGAGGGGTCTCGCTGAGAGGGAAGCGGAGGTGGGTTGGTGGTAATGATATAGTGAGTGATATGAGGGGTCTCGCTGAGAGGGAAGCGGAGGTGGGTTGGTGGTAATGATATAGTGAGTGATATGAGTGGTCTCGCTGAGAGGGAAGCGGAGGTGGGTTGGTGGTAATAATATAGTGAATGATATGAGGGGTCTCGCTGAGAGGGAAGCGGAGGTGGGTTGGTGGTAATAATATAGTGAGTGATATGAGGGGTCTCGCTGAGAGGGAAGCGGAGGTGGGTTGGTGGTAATAATATAGTGAATGATATGAGGGGTCTCGCTGAGAGGGAAGCGGAGGTGGGTTGGTGGTAATAATATAGTGAGTGATATGAGGGGTCTCGCTGAGAGGGAAGCGGAGGTGGGTTGGTGGTAATGATATAGTGAGTGATATGAGGGGTCTCGCTGAGAGGGAAGCGGAGGTGGGTTGGTGGTAATAATATAGTGAATGATATGAGCGGTCTCGCTGAGAGGGAAGCGGAGGTGGGTTGGTGGTAATAATATAGTGAATGATATGAGGGGTCTCGCTGAGAGGGAAGCGGAGGTGGGTTGGTGGTAATATAGTGAGTGATATGAGGGGTCTCGCTGAGAGGGAAGCGGAGGTGGATTGGTGGTAATAATATAGTGAGTGATATGAGGGGTCTCGCTGAGAGGGAAGCGGAGGTGAGTTGGGGGTAATAATATAGTGAATGATATGAGGGGTCTCGCTGAGAGGGAAGCGGAGGTGGGTTGGGGGTAATAATATAGTGAGTGATATGAGGGGTCTCGCTGAGAGGGAAGCGGAGGTGGGTTGGTGGTAATGATATAGTGAGTGATATGAGGGGTCTCGCTGAGAGGGAAACGGAGGTGGGTTGGTGGTAATAATATAGTGAATGATATGAGAGGTCTCGCTGAGAGGGATGCGGAGGTGGGTTGGTGGTAATAATATAGTGAGTGATATGAGGGGTCTCGCTGAGAGGGAAGCGGAGGTGGGTTGGTGGTAATAATATAGTGAGTGATATGAGGGGTCTCGCTGAGAGGGAAGCGGAGGTGGGTTGGTGGTAATGATATAGTGAGTGATATGAGGGGTCTCGCTGAGAGGGAAGCGGAGGTGGGTTGGTGCTAATGATATAGTGAATGATATGAGGGGTCTCGCTGAGAGGGAAGCGGAGGTGGGTTGGTGGTAATAATATAGTGAATGATATGAGGGGTCTCGCTGAGAGGGAAGCGGAGGTGGGTTGGTGGTAATAATATAGTGAGTGATATGAGGGGTCTCGCTGAGAGGGAAGCGGAGGTGGGTTGGTGGTAATGATATAGTGAGTGATATGAGGGGTCTCGCTGAGAGGGAAGCGGAGGTGGGTTGGTGGTAATGATATAGTGAGTGATATGAGGGGTCTCGCTGAGAGGGAAGCGGAGGTGGGTTGGTGGTAATAATATAGTGAGTGATATGAGGGGTCTCGCTGAGAGGGAAGTGGAGGTGGGTTGGTGGTAATGATATAGTGAGTGATATGAGGGGTCTCGCTGAGGAAAGCGGAGGTGGGTTGGTGGTAATATAGTGAGTGATATGAGGGGTCTCGCTGAGGGGAGCGGAGGTGGGTTGGTGGTAATAATATAGTGAATGATATGAGGGGTCTCGCTGAGAGGGAAGCGGAGGTGGGTTGGTGGTAATAATATAGTGAATGATATGAGGGGTCTCGCTGAGACGGAAGCGGAGGTGGGTTGGTGGTAATAATATAGTGAGTGATATGAGGGGTCTCGCTGAGAGGGAAGCGGAGGTGGGTTGGTGGTAATGATATAGTGAGTGATATGAGGGGTCTCGCTGAGGAAAGCGGAGGTGGGTTGGTGGTAATATAGTGAATGATATGAGGGGTCTCGCTGAGGGAAGCGGAGGTGGGTTGGTGGTAATAATATAGTGAGTAATATGAGGGGTCTCGCTGAGAGGGAAGCGGAGGTGGGTTGGTGGTAATAATATAGTGAGTGATATGAGGGGTCTCGCTGAGAGGGAAGCGGAGGTGGGTTGGTGGTAATAATATAGTGAATGATATGAGGGGTCTCGCTGAGAGGGAAGCGGAGGTGGGTTGGTGGTAATAATATAGTGAGTGATATGAGGGGTCTCGCTGAGAGGGAAGCGGAGGTGGGTTGGTGGTAATGATATAGTGAGTGATATGAGGGGTCTCGCTGAGAGGGAAGCGGAGGTGGGTTGGTGGTAATAATATAGTGAATGATATGAGGGGTCTCGCTGAGAGGGAAGCGGAGGTGGGTTGGTGGTAATAATATAGTGAGTGATATGAGGGGTCTCGCTGAGAGGGAAGCGGAGGTGGGTTGGTGGTAATAATATAGTGAATGATATGAGGGGTCTCGCTGAGAGGGAAGCGGAGGTGGGTTGGTGGTAATAATATAGTGAGTGATATGAGGGGTCTCGCTGAGAGGGAAGCGGAGGTGGATTGGTGGTAATAATATAGTGAGTGATATGAGGGGTCTCGCTGAGAGGGAAGCGGAGGTGAGTTGGGGGTAATAATATAGTGAATGATATGAGGGGTCTCGCTGAGAGGGAAGCGGAGGTGGGTTGGTGGTAATAATATAGTGAGTGATATGAGGGGTCTCGCTGAGAGGGAAGCGGAGGTGGGTTGGTGGTAATAATATAGTGAGTGATATGAGGGGTCTCGCTGAGAGGGAAGCGGAGGTGGGTTGGTGGTAATAATATAGTGAGTGATATGAGGGGTCTCGCTGAGAGGGAGGCGGAGGTGGGTTGGTGGTAATAATATAGTGTGATATGAGGGGTCTCGCTGAGAGGGAAGCGGAGGTGGGTTGGTGGTAATAATATAGTGAATGATATGAGGGGTCTCGCTGAGAGGGAAGCGGAGGTGGGTTGGTGGTAATAATATAGTGAGTGATATGAGGGGTCTCGCTGAGAGGGAGGTGGAGGTGGGTTAGTGGTAATAATATAGTGAGTGATATGAGGGGTCTCGCTGAGAGGGAGGCGGAGGTGGGTTGGTGGTAATAATATAGTGAGTGATATGAGGGGTCTCGCTGAGAGGGAAGCGGAGGTGGGTTGGTGGTAATATAGTGAGTAATATGAGGGGTCTCGCTGAGAGGGAAGCGGAGGTGGGTTGGTGGTAATATAGTGATTGATATGAGGGGTCTCGCTGAGAGGGAAGCGGAGGTGGGATGGTGGTAATGATATAGTGAATGATATGAGGGGTCTCGCAGAGAGGGAAGCGGAGGTGGGTTGGTGGTAATGATATAGTGAATGATATGAGGGGTCTCGCTGAGAGGGAAGCGGAGGTGGGTTGGTGGTAATATAGTGAGTGATATGAGGGGTCTCGCTGAGAGGGAAGCGGAGGTGGGTTGGTGGTAATAATATAGTGAGTGAATGATATGAGGGGTCTCGCTGAGAGGGAAGCGGAGGTGGGTTGGTGGTAATAATATAGTGAGTGATATGAGGGGTCTCGCTGAGAGGGAAGCGGAGGTGGGTTGGTGGTAATAATATAGTGAGTGATATGAGGGGTCTCGCTGAGAGGGAAGCGCAGGTGGGTTGGTGGTAATATAGTGAGTGATATGAGGGGTCTCGCTGAGAGGGAAGCGGAGGTGGGTTGGTGGTAATGATATAGTGAGTGATATGAGGGGTCTCGCTGAGAGGGAAGCGGAGGTGGGTTGGTGGTAATAATATAGTGAATGATATGAGGGGTCTCGCTGAGAGGGAAGCGGAGGTGGGTTGGTGGTAATAATATAGTGAGTAATATGAGGGGTCTCGCTGAGAGGGAAGCGGAGGTGGGTTGGTGGTAATAATATAGTGAATGATATGAGGGGTCTCGCTGAGAGGGAAGCGGAGGTGGGTTGGTGGTAATAATATAGTGAGTGATATGAGGGGTCTCGCTGAGAGGGAAGCGGAGGTGGGTTGGTGGTAATAATATAGTGAGTGATATGAGGGGTCTCGCTGAGAGGGAGGTGGAGGTGGGTTGGTGGTAATAATATAGTAAGTGATATGAGGGGTCTCGCTGAGAGGGAAGCGGAGCTGGGTTGGTGGTAATATAGTGAATGATATGAGGGGTCTCGCTGAGAGGGAAGCGGAGGTGGGTTGGTGGTAATAATATAGTGAATAATATGAGGGGTCTCGCTGAGAGGGAAGCGCAGGTGGGTTGGTGGTAATAATATAGTGAATGATATGAGGGTCTCGCTGAGAGGGAAGCGGAGGTGGGTTGGTGGTAATAATATAGTGAGTGATATGAGGGGTCTCGCTGAGAGAGAAGCGGAGGTGGGTTGGTGGTAATAATATAGTGAGTGATATGAGGGGTCTCGCTGAGAGAGAAGCGGAGGTGGGTTGGTGGTAATAATATAGTGAATGATATGAGGGGTCTCGCTGAGAGGGAAGCGGAGGTGGGTTGGTGGTAATAATATAGTGAATGATATGAGGGGTCTCGCTGAGAGGGAAGCGCAGGTGGGTTGGTGGTAATAATATAGTGAATGATAAGAGGGTCTCGCTGAGAGGGAAGCGGAGGTGGGTTGGTGGTAATAATATAGTGAGTGATATGAGGGGTCTCGCTGAGAGAGAAGCGGAGGTGGGTTGGTGGTAATAATATAGTGAATGATATGAGGGGTCTCGCTGAGAGGGAAGCGGAGGTGGGTTGGTGGTAATAATTTAGTGAATGATATGAGGGGTCTCGCTGAGAGGGAAGCGGAGGTTGGTTGGTGGTAATAATATAGTGAATGATATGAGGGGTCTCGCTGAGAGGGAAGCGGAGGTGGGTTGGTGGTAATAATATAGTGAGTGATATGAGGGGTCTCGCTGAGAGGGAGGTGGAGGTGGGTTGGTGGTAATAATATAGTAAGTGATATGAGGGGTCTCGCTGAGAGGGAGGTGGAGGTGGGTTGGTGGTAATAATATAGTAAGTGATATGAGGGGTCTCGCTGAGAGGGAGGTGGAGGTGGGTTGGTGGTAATAATATAGTGAATGATATGAGGGGTCTCGCTGAGAGGGAAGCGGAGGTGGGTTGGTGGTAATAATATAGTGAATGATATGAGGGGTCTCGCTGAGAGGGAAGTGGAGGTGGGTTGGTGGTAATAATATAGTGAGTGATATGAGGGGTCTCGCTGAGAGGGAGGTGGAGGTGGGTTGGTGGTAATAATATAGTAAGTGATATGAGGGGTCTCGCTGAGAGGGAAGCGGAGCTGGGTTGGTGGTAATATAGTGAATGATATGAGGGGTCTCGCTGAGAGGGAAGCGGAGGTGGGTTGGTGGTAATGATATAGTGAATGATATGAGGGGTCTCGCTGAGAGAGAAGCGGAGGTGGGTTGGTGGTAATAATATAGTGAATAATATGAGGGGTCTCGCTGAGAGGGAAGCGGAGGTGGGTTGGTGGTAATGATATAGTGAATGATATGAGGGGTCTCGCTGAGAGGGAAGCGGAGGTGGGTTGGTGGTAATAATATAGTAAGTGATATGAGGGGTCTCGCTGAGAGGGAAGCGGAGGTGGGTTGGTGGTAATAATATAGTGAATGATATGAGGGGTCTCGCTGAGAGGGAAGCGGAGGTGGGTTGGTGGTAATGATATAGTGAATGATATGAGGGGTCTCGCTGAGAGGGAAGCGGAGATGGGTTGGTGGTAATAATATAGTGAATGATATGAGGGGTCTCGCTGAGAGGGAAGCGGAGCTGGGTTGGTGGTAATATAGTGAATGATATGAGGGGTCTCGCTGAGAGGGAAGCGGAGGTGGGTTGGTGGTAATGATATAGTGAATGATATGAGGGGTCTCGCTGAGAGGGAGGTGGAGGTGGGTTGGTGGTAATAATATAGTGAATGATATGAGGGGTCTCGCTGAGAGGGAAGCGGAGGTGGGTTGGTGGTAATATAGTGAGTGATATGAGGGGTCTCGCTGAGAGGGAAGCGGAGGTGGATTGGTGGTAATAATATAGTGAGTGATATGAGGGGTCTCGCTGAGAGGGAAGCGGAGGTGAGTTGGGTGTAATAATATAGTGAATGATATGAGGGGTCTCGCTGAGAGGGAAGCGGAGGTGGGTTGGGGGTAATAATATAGTGAGTGATATGAGGGGTCTCGCTGAGAGGGAAGCGGAGGTGGGTTGGTGGTAATGATATAGTGAGTGATATGAGGGGTCTCGCTGAGAGGGAAGCGGAGGTGGGTTGGTGGTAATAATATAGTGAGTGATATGAGGGGTCTCGCTGAGAGGGAAGCGGAGGTGGGTTGGTGGTAATAATATAGTAAGTGATATGAGGGGTCTCGCTGAGAGGGAAGCGGAGGTGGGTTGGTGGTAATGATATAGTGAGTGATATGAGGGGTCTCGCTGAGAGGGAAGCGGAGGTGGGTTGGTGCTAATGATATAGTGAATGATATGAGGGGTCTCGCTGAGAGGGAAGCGGAGGTGGGTTGGTGGTAATAATATAGTGATTGATATGAGGGGTCTCGCTGAGAGGGAAGCGGAGGTGGGTTGGTGGTAATAATATAGTGAGTGATATGAGGGGTCTCGCTGAGAGGGAAGCGGAGGTGGGTTGGTGGTAATGATATAGTGAGTGATATGAGGGGTCTCGCTGAGAGGGAAGCGGAGGTGGGTTGGTGGTAATGATATAGTGAGTGATATGTGGGGTCTCGCTGAGGAAAGCGGAGGTGGGTTGGTGGTAATATAGTGAATGATATGAGGGGTCTCGCTGAGGGAAGCGGAGGTGGGTTGGTGGTAATAATATAGTGAGTGATATGAGGGGTCTCGCTGAGAGGGAAGCGGAGGTGGGTTGTTGGTAGTAATATAGTGAGTAATATGAGGGGTCTCGCTGAGTTGGAAGCGGAGGTGGGTTGGTGGTAATAATATAGTGAGTGATATGAGGGGTCTCGCTGAGAGGGAAGCGGAGGTGGGTTGGTGGTAATAATATAGTGAATGATATGAGGGGTCTCGCTGAGAGGGAAGCGGAGGTGGGTTGGTGGTAATAATATAGTGAGTGATATGAGGGGTCTCGCTGAGAGGGAAGCGGAGGTGGGTTGGTGGTAATGATATAGTGAGTGATATGAGGGGTCTCGCTGAGAGGGAAGCGGAGGTGGGTTGGTGGTAATAATATAGTGAATGATAAGAGCGGTCTCGCTGAGAGGGAAGCGGAGGTGGGTTGGTGGTAATAATATAGTGAATGATATGAGGGGTCTCGCTGAGAGGGAAGCGGAGGTGGGTTGGTGGTAATAATATAGTGAGTGATATGAGGGGTCTCGCTGAGAGGGAAGCGGAGGTGGATTGGTGGTAATAATATAGTGAGTGATATGAGGGGTCTCGCTGAGAGGGAAGCGGAGGTGGGTTGGTGGTAATAATATAGTGAATGATATGAGGGGTCTCGCTGAGAGGGAAGCGGAGGTGGGTTGGTGGTAATAATATAGTGAGTGATATGAGGGGTCTCGCTGAGAGGGAAGCGGAGGTGGATTGGTGGTAATAATATAGTGAGTGATATGAGGGGTCTCGCTGAGAGGGAAGCGGAGGTGAGTTGGGGGTAATAATATAGTGAATGATATGAGGGGTCTCGCTGAGAGGGAAGCGGAGGTGGGTTGGTGGTAATAATATAGTAAGTGATATGAGGGGTCTCGCTGAGAGGGAAGCGGAGGTGGGTTGGTGGTAATAATATAGTGAGTGATATGAGGGGTCTCGCTGAGAGGGAAGCGGAGGTGGGTTGGTGGTAATAATATAGTGAGTGATATGAGGGGTCTCGCTGAGAGGGAGGCGGAGGTGGGTTGGTGGTAATAATATAGTGTGATATGAGGGGTCTCGCTGAGAGGGAAGCGGAGGTGGGTTGGTGGTAATAATATAGTGAATGATATGAGGGGTCTCGCTGAGAGGGAAGCGGAGGTGGGTTGGTGGTAATAATATAGTGAGTGATATGAGGGGTCTCGCTGAGAGGGAGGTGGAGGTGGGTTAGTGGTAATAATATAGTGAGTGATATGAGGGGTCTCGCTGAGAGGGAGGCGGAGGTGGGTTGGTGGTAATAATATAGTGAGTGATATGAGGGGTCTCGCTGAGAGGGAAGCGGAGGTGGGTTGGTGGTAATATAGTGAGTGATATGAGGGGTCTCGCTGAGAGGGAAGCGGAGGTGGGTTGGTGGTAATATAGTGATTGATATGAGGGGTCTCGCTGAGAGGGAAGCGGAGGTGGGATGGTGGTAATGATATAGTGAATGATATGAGGGGTCTCGCAGAGAGGGAAGCGGAGGTGGGTTGGTGGTAATGATATAGTGAATGATATGAGGGGTCTCGCTGAGAGGGAAGCGGAGGTGGGTTGGTGGTAATATAGTGAGTGATATGAGGGGTCTCGCTGAGAGGGAAGCGGAGGTGGGTTGGTGGTAATAATATAGTGAGTGAATGATATGAGGGGTCTCGCTGAGAGGGAAGCGGAGGTGGGTTGGTGGTAATAATATAGTGAGTGATATGAGGGGTCTCGCTGAGAGGGAAGCGGAGGTGGGTTGGTGGTAATAATATAGTGAGTGATATGAGGGGTCTCGCTGAGAGGGAAGCGCAGGTGGGTTAGTGGTAATAATATAGTGAGTGATATGAGGGGTCTCGCTGAGAGGGAGGCGGAGGTGGGTTGGTGGTAATAATATAGTGAGTGATATGAGGGGTCTCGCTGAGAGGGAAGCGGAGGTGGGTTGGTGGTAATATAGTGAGTGATATGAGGGGTCTCGCTGAGAGGGAAGCGGAGGTGGGTTGGTGGTAATATAGTGATTGATATGAGGGGTCTCGCTGAGAGGGAAGCGGAGGTGGGATGGTGGTAATGATATAGTGAATGATATGAGGGGTCTCGCAGAGAGGGAAACGGAGGTGGGTTGGTGGTAATGATATAGTGAATGATATGAGGGGTCTCGCTGAGAGGGAAGCGGAGGTGGGTTGGTGGTAATATAGTGAGTGATATGAGGGGTCTCGCTGAGAGGGAAGCGGAGGTGGGTTGGTGGTAATAATATAGTGAGTGAATGATATGAGGGGTCTCGCTGAGAGGGAAGCGGAGGTGGGTTGGTGGTAATAATATAGTGAGTGATATGAGGGGTCTCGCTGACAGGGAAGCGGAGGTGGGTTGGTGGTAATAATATAGTGAGTGATATGAGGGGTCTCGCTGAGAGGGAAGCGCAGGTGGGTTGGTGGTGATATAGTGAGTGATATGAGGGGTCTCGCTGAGAGGGAAGCGGAGGTGGGTTGGTGGTAATGATATAGTGAGTGATATGAGGGGTCTCGCTGAGAGGGAAGCGCAGGTGGGTTGGTGGTAATATAGTGAGTGATATGAGGGGTCTCGCTGAGAGAGAAGCGGAGGTGGGTTGGTGGTAATAATATAGTGAATGATATGAGGGGTCTCGCTGAGAGGGAAGCGGAGGTGGGTTGGTGGTAATAATATAGTGAATGATATGAGGGGTCTCGCTGAGAGGGAAGCGGAGGTGGGTTGGTGGTAATAATATAGTGAGTGATATGAGGGGTCTCGCTGAGAGGGAAGCGGAGGTGGGTTGGTGGTAATAATATAGTGAGTGAATGATATGAGGGGTCTCGCTGAGAGGGAAGCGGAGGTGGGTTGGTGGTAATAATATAGTGAATGATATGAGGGGTCTCGCTGAGAGGGAAGCGGAGGTGGGTTGGTGGTAATAATATAGTGAATGATATGAGGGGTCTCGCTGAGAGGGAAGCGGAGGTGGGTTGGTGGTAATAATATAGTGAATGATATGAGGGGTCTCGCTGAGAGGGAAGCGGAGGTGGGTTGGTGGTAATATAGTGAGTGATATGAGGGGTCTCGCTGAGAGGGAAGTGGAGGTGGGTTGGTGGTAATAATATAGTGAATGATATGAGGGGTCTCGCTGAGAGGGAAGCGGAGGTGGGTTGGTGGTAATAATATAGTAAGTGATATGAGGGGTCTCGCTGAGAGGGAGGTGGAGGTGGGTTGGTGGTAATAATATAGTAAGTGATATGAGGGGTCTCGCTGAGAGGGAGGTGGAGGTGGGTTGGGGGTAATGATATAGTGAATGATATGAGGGGTCTCGCTGAGAGGGAAGCGGAGGTGGGTTGGTGGTAATGATATAGTGAATGATATGAGGGGTCTTGCTGAGATGGAAGCGGAGGTGGGCTGGTGGTAATAATATAGTGAATGATATGAGGGGTCTCGCTGAGAGGGAGGTGGAGGTGGGTTGGTGGTAATAATATAGTGAATGATATGAGGGGTCTCGCTGAGAGGGAAGCTGAGGTGGGTTGGTGGTAATGATATAGTGAATGATATGAGGGGTCTCGCTGAGAGGGAAGCGGAGGTGGGTTGGTGGTAATAATATAGTGAATGATATGAGGGGTCTCGCTGAGAGGGAGGTGGAGGTGGGTTGGTGGTAATAATATAGTGAATGATATGAGGGGTCTCGCTGAGAGGGAAGCGGAGGTGGGTTGGGGGTAATAATATAGTGAGTGATATGAGGGGTCTCGCTGAGAGGGAAGCGGAGGTGGGTTGGTGGTAATAATATAGTGAGTGATATGAGGGGTCTCGCTGAGAGGGAGGTGGAGGTGGGTTGGTGGTAATAATATAGTGAATGATATGAGGGGTCTCGCTGAGAGGGAAGCGGAGATGGGTTGGTGGTAATAATATAGTGAATGATATGAGGGGTCTCGCTGAGAGGGAAGCGGAGATGGGTTGGTGGTAATAATATAGTGAATGATATGAGGGGTCTCGCTGAGAGGGAAGCGGAGCTGGGTTGGTGGTAATATAGTGAATGATATGAGGGGTCTCGCTGAGAGGGAAGCGGAGGTTGGTTGGTGGTAATGATATAGTGAATGATATGAGGGGTCTCGCTGAGAGGGAGGTGGAGGTGGGTTGGTGGTAATATAGTGAGTGATATGAGGGGTCTCGCTGAGAGGGAAGTGGAGGTGGGTTGGTGGTAATAATATAGTGAATGATATGAGGGGTCTCGCTGAGAGGGAAGCGGAGGTGGGTTGGTGGTAATAATATAGTAAGTGATATGAGGGGTCTCGTTGAGAGGGAGGTGGAGGTGGGTTGGTGGTAATAATATAGTAAGTGATATGAGGGGTCTCGCTGAGAGGGAGCTGGAGGTGGGTTGGGGGTAATGATATAGTGAATGATATGAGGGGTCTCGCTGAGAGAGAAGCGGAGGTGGGTTGGTGGTAATAATATAGTGAATGATATGAGGGGTCTCGCTGAGAGAGAAGCGGAGGTGGGTTGGTGGTAATAATATAGTGAATGATATGAGGGGTCTCGCTGAGAGGGAAGCGGAGGTGGGTTGGTGGTAATAATATAGTGAATGATATGAGGGGTCTCGCTGAGAGGGAAGCGGAGGTGGGTTGGTGGTAATAATATAGTGAGTGATATGAGGGGTCTCGCTGAGAGGGAAGCGGAGGTGGGTTGGTGGTAATAATATAGTGAGTGAATGATATGAGGGGTCTCGCTGAGAGGGAAGCGGAGGTGGGTTGGTGGTAATAATATAGTGAGTGATATGAGGGGTCTCGTTGAGAGGGAAGCGGAGCTGGGTTGGTGGTAATATAGTGAATGATATGAGGGGTCTCGCTGAGAGGGAAGCGGAGGTGGGTTGGTGGTAATGATATAGTGAATGATATGAGGGGTCTCGCTGAGAGGGAAGCGGAGGTGGGTTGGTGGTAATAATATAGTGAATGATATGAGGGGTCTCGCTGAGAGGGAAGCGGAGGTGGGTTGGTGGTAATGATATAGTGAATGATATGAGGGGTCTCGCTGAGAGGGAAGCGGAGATGGGTTGGTGGTAATAATATAGTGAATGATATGAGGGGTCTCGCTGAGAGGGAAGCGGAGCTGGGTTGGTGGTAATATAGTGAATGATATGAGGGGTCTCGCTGAGAGGGAAGCGGAGGTGGGTTGGTGGTAATGATATAGTGAATGATATGAGGGGTCTCGCTGAGAGGGAGGTGGAGGTGGGTTGGTGGTAATAATATAGTGAATGATATGAGGGGTCTCGCTGAGAGGGAAGCGGAGGTGGGTTGGTGGTAATATAGTGAGTGATATGAGGGGTCTCGCTGAGAGGGAAGCGGAGGTGGATTGGTGGTAATAATATAGTGAGTGATATGAGGGGTCTCGCTGAGAGGGAAGCGGAGGTGAGTTGGGGGTAATAATATAGTGAATGATATGAGGGGTCTCGCTGAGAGGGAAGCGGAGGTGGGTTGGGGGTAATAATATAGTGAGTGATATGAGGGGTCTCGCTGAGAGGGAAGCGGAGGTGGGTTGGTGGTAATGATATAGTGAGTGATATGAGGGCTCTCGCTGAGAGGGAAGCGGAGGTGGGTTGGTGGTAATAATATAGTGAGTGATATGAGGGGTCTCGCTGAGAGGGAAGCGGAGGTGGGTTGGTGGTAATAATATAGTAAGTGATATGAGGGGTCTCGCTGAGAGGGAAGCGGAGGTGGGTTGGTGGTAATGATATAGTGAGTGATATGAGGGGTCTCGCTGAGAGGGAAGCGGAGGTGGGTTGGTGCTAATGATATAGTGAATGATATGAGGGGTCTCGCTGAGAGGGAAGCGGAGGTGGGTTGGTGGTAATAATATAGTGAGTGATATGAGGGGTCTCGCTGAGAGGGAAGCGGAGGTGGGTTGGTGGTAATAATATAGTGAGTGATATGAGGGGTCTCGCTGAGAGGGAAGCGGAGGTGGGTTGGTGGTAATGATATAGTGAGTGATATGAGGGGTCTCGCTGAGAGGGAAGCGGAGGTGGGTTGGTGGTAATGATATAGTGAGTGATATGTGGGGTCTCGCTGAGGAAAGCGGAGGTGGGTTGGTGGTAATATAGTGAATGATATGAGGGGTCTCGCTGAGGGAAGCGGAGGTGGGTTGGTGGTAATAATATAGTGAGTGATATGAGGGGTCTCGCTGAGAGGGAAGCGGAGGTGGGTTGTTGGTAGTAATATAGTGAGTAATATGAGGGGTCTCGCTGAGAGGGAAGCGGAGGTGGGTTGGTGGTAATAATATAGTGAGTGATATGAGGGGTCTCGCTGAGAGGGAAGCGGAGGTGGGTTGGTGGTAATAATATAGTGAATGATATGAGGGGTCTCGCTGAGAGGGAAGCGGAGGTGGGTTTGTGGTAATAATATAGTGAGTGATATGAGGGGTCTCGCTGAGAGGGAAGCGGAGGTGGGTTGGTGGTAATGATATAGTGAGTGATATGAGGGGTCTCGCTGAGAGGGTAGCGGAGGTGGGTTGGTGGTAATAATATAGTGAATGATAAGAGCGGTCTCGCTGAGAGGGAAGCGGAGGTGGGTTGGTGGTAATAATATAGTGAATGATATGAGGGGTCTCGCTGAGAGGGAAGCGGAGGTGGGTTGGTGGTAATAATATAGTGAGTGATATGAGGGGTCTCGCTGAGAGGGAAGCGGAGGTGGATTGGTGGTAATAATATAGTGAGTGATATGAGGGGTCTCGCTGAGAGGGAAGCGGAGGTGGGTTGGTGGTAATAATATAGTGAATGATATGAGGGGTCTCGCTGAGAGGGAAGCGGAGGTGGGTTGGTGGTAATAATATAGTGAGTGATATGAGGGGTCTCGCTGAGAGGGAAGCTGAGGTGGATTGGTGGTAATAATATAGTGAGTGATATGAGGGGTCTCGCTGAGAGGGAAGCGGAGGTGAGTTGGGGGTAATAATATAGTGAATGATATGAGGGGTCTCGCTGAGAGGGAAGCGGAGGTGGGTTGGTGGTAATAATATAGTGAGTGATATGAGGGGTCTCGCTGAGAGGGAAGCGGAGGTGGGTTGGTGGTAATAATATAGTGAGTGATATGAGGGGTCTCGCTGAGAGGGAAGCGGAGGTGGGTTGGTGGTAATAATATAGTGAGTGATATGAGGGGTCTCGCTGAGAGGGAGGCGGAGGTGGGTTGGTGGTAATAATATAGTGTGATATGAGGGGTCTCGCTGAGAGGGAAGCGGAGGTGGATTGGTGGTAATAATATAGTGAATGATATGAGGGGTCTCGCTGAGAGGGAAGCGGAGGTGGGTTGGTGGTAATAATATAGTGAGTGATATGAGGGGTCTCGCTGAGAGGGAGGTGGAGGTGGGTTAGTGGTAATAATATAGTGAGTGATATGAGGGGTCTCGCTGAGAGGGAGGCGGAGGTGGGTTGGTGGTAATAATATAGTGAGTGATATGAGGGGTCTCGCTGAGAGGGAAGCGGAGGTGGGTTGGTGGTAATATAGTGAGTGATATGAGGGGTCTCGCTGAGAGGGAAGCGGAGGTGGGTTGGTGGTAATATAGTGATTGATATGAGGGGTCTCGCTGAGAGGGAAGCGGAGGTGGGATGGTGGTAATGATATAGTGAATGATATGAGGGGTCTCGCAGAGAGGGAAGCGGAGGTGGGTTGGTGGTAATGATATAGTGAATGATATGAGGGGTCTCGCTGAGAGGGAAGCGGAGGTGGGTTGGTGGTAATATAGTGAGTGATATGAGGGGTCTCGCTGAGAGGGAAGCGGAGGTGGGTTGGTGGTAATAATATAGTGAGTGAATGATATGAGGGGTCTCGCTGAGAGGGAAGCGGAGGTGGGTTGGTGGTAATAATATAGTGAGTGATATGAGGGGTCTCGCTGAGAGGGAAGCGGAGGTGGGTTGGTGGTAATAATATAGTGAGTGATATGAGGGGTCTCGCTGAGAGGGAAGCGCAGGTGGGTTAGTGGTAATAATATAGTGAGTGATATGAGGGGTCTCGCTGAGAGGGAGGCGGAGGTGGGTTGGTGGTAATAATATAGTGAGTGATATGAGGGGTCTCGCTGAGAGGGAAGCGGAGGTGGGTTGGTGGTAATATAGTGAGTGATATGAGGGGTCTCGCTGAGAGGGAAGCGGAGGTGGGTTGGTGGTAATATAGTGATTGATATGAGGGGTCTCGCTGAGAGGGAAGCGGAGGTGGGATGGTGGTAATGATATAGTGAATGATATGAGGGGTCTCGCAGAGAGGGAAACGGAGGTGGGTTGGTGGTAATGATATAGTGAATGATATGAGGGGTCTCGCTGTGAGGGAAGCGGAGGTGGGTTGGTGGTAATATAGTGAGTGATATGAGGGGTCTCGCTGAGAGGGAAGCGGAGGTGGGTTGGTGGTAATAATATAGTGAGTGAATGATATGAGGGGTCTCGCTGAGAGGGAAGCGGAGGTGGGTTGGTTATAATAATATAGTGAGTGATATGAGGGGTCTCGCTGAGAGGGAAGCGGAGGTGGGTTGGTGGTAATAATATAGTGAGTGATATGAGGGGTCTCGCTGAGAGGGAAGCGCAGGTGGGTTGGTGGTAATATAGTGAGTGATATGAGGGGTCTCGCTGAGAGGGAAGCGGAGGTGGGTTGGTGGTAATGATATAGTGAGTGATATGAGGGGTCTCGCTGAGAGGGAAGCGCAGGTGGGTTGGTGGTAATATAGTGAGTGATATGTGGGGTCTCGCTGAGAGAGAAGCGGAGGTGGGTTGGTGGTAATAATATAGTGAATGATATGAGGGGTCTCGCTGAGAGGGAAGCGGAGGTGGGTTGGTGGTAATAATATAGTGAATGATATGAGGGGTCTCGCTGAGAGGGAAGCGGAGGTGGGTTGGTGGTAATAATATAGTGAGTGATATGAGGGGTCTCGCTGAGAGGGAAGCGGAGGTGGGTTGGTGGTAATAATATAGTGAGTGAATGATATGAGGGGTCTCGCTGAGAGGGAAGCGGAGGTGGGTTGGTGGTAATAATATAGTGAATGATATGAGGGGTCTCGCTGAGAGGGAAGCGGAGGTGGGTTGGTGGTAATAATATAGTGAATGATATGAGGGGTCTCGCTGAGAGGGAAGCGGAGGTGGGTTGGTGGTAATAATATAGTGAATGATATGAGGGGTCTCGCTGAGAGGGAAGCGGAGGTGGGTTGGTGGTAATATAGTGAGTGATATGAGGGGTCTCGCTGAGAGGGAAGTGGAGGTGGGTTGGTGGTAATAATATAGTGAATGATATGAGGGGTCTCGCTGAGAGGGAAGCGGAGGTGGGTTGGTGGTAATAATATAGTAAGTGATATGAGGGGTCTCGCTGAGAGGGAGGTGGAGGTGGGTTGGTGGTAATAATATAGTAAGTGATATGAGGGGTCTCGCTGAGAGGGAGGTGGAGGTGGGTTGGGGGTAATGATATAGTGAATGATATGAGGGGTCTCGCTGAGAGGGAAGCGGAGGTGGGTTGGTGGTAATGATATAGTGAATGATATGAGGGGTCTCGCTGAGAGGGAAGCGGAGGTGGGATGGTGGTAATAATATAGTGAATGATATGAGGGGTCTCGCTGAGAGGGAGGTGGAGGTGGGTTGGTGGTAATAATATAGTGAATGATATGAGGGGTCTCGCTGAGAGGGAAGCTGAGGTGGGTTGGTGGTAATGATATAGTGAATGATATGAGGGGTCTCGCTGAGAGGGAAGCGGAGGTGGGTTGGTGGTAATAATATAGTGAATGATATGAGGGGTCTCGCTGAGAGGGAGGTGGAGGTGGGTTGGTGGTAATAATATAGTGAATGATATGAGGGGTCTCGCTGAGAGGGAAGCGGAGGTGGGTTGGGGGTAATAATATAGTGAGTGATATGAGGGGTCTCGCTGAGAGGGAAGCGGAGGTGGGTTGGTGGTAATAATATAGTGAGTGATATGAGGGGTCTCGCTGAGAGGGAGGTGGAGGTGGGTTGGTGGTAATAATATAGTGAATGATATGAGGGGTCTCGCTGAGAGGGAAGCGGAGATGGGTTGGTGGTAATAATATAGTGAATGATATGAGGGGTCTCGCTGAGAGGGAAGCGGAGATGGGTTGGTGGTAATAATATAGTGAATGATATGAGGGGTCTCGCTGAGAGGGAAGCGGAGCTGGGTTGGTGGTAATATAGTGAATGATATGAGGGGTCTCGCTGAGAGGGAAGCGGAGGTTGGTTGGTGGTAATGATATAGTGAATGATATGAGGGGTCTCGCTGAGAGGGAGGTGGAGGTGGGTTGGTGGTAATATAGTGAGTGATATGAGGGGTCTCGCTGAGAGGGAAGTGGAGGTGGGTTGGTGGTAATAATATAGTGAATGATATGAGGGGTCTCGCTGAGAGGGAAGCGGAGGTGGGTTGGTGGTAATAATATAGTAAGTGATATGAGGGGTCTCGCTGAGAGGGAGGTGGAGGTGGGTTGGTGGTAATAATATAGTAAGTGATATGAGGGGTCTCGCTGAGAGGGAGCTGGAGGTGGGTTGGCGGTAATGATATAGTGAATGATATGAGGGGTCTCGCTGAGAGAGAAGCGGAGGTGGGTTGGTGGTAATAATATAGTGAATGATATGAGGGGTCTCGCTGAGAGAGAAGCGGAGGTGGGTTGGTGGTAATAATATAGTGAATGATATGAGGGGTCTCGCTGAGAGGGAAGCGGAGGTGGGTTGGTGGTAATAATATAGTGAATGATATGAGGGGTCTCGCTGAGAGGGAAGCGGAGGTGGGTTGGTGGTAATAATATAGTGAGTGATATGAGGGGTCTCGCTGAGAGGGAAGCGGAGGTGGGTTGGTGGTAATAATATAGTGAGTGAATGATATGAGGGGTCTCGCTGAGAGGGAAGCGGAGGTGGGTTGGTGGTAATAATATAGTGAGTGATATGAGGGGTCTCGTTGAGAGGGAAGCGGAGCTGGGTTGGTGGTAATATAGTGAATGATATGAGGGGTCTCGCTGAGAGGGAAGCGGAGGTGGGTTGGTGGTAATAATATAGTGAATGATATGAGGGGTCTCGCTGAGAGGGAAGCGGAGCTGGGTTGGTGGTAATAATATAGTGAATGATATGAGGGGTCTCGCTGAGAGGGAAGCGGAGATGGGTTGGTGGTAATAATATAGTGAATGATATGAGGGGTCTCGCTGAGAGGGAAGCGGAGCTGGGTTGGTGGTAATATAGTGAATGATATGAGGGGTCTCGCTGAGAGGGAAGCGGAGGTTGGTTGGTGGTAATGATATAGTGAATGATATGAGGGGTCTCGCTGAGAGGGAAGCGGAGGTGGGTTGGTGGTAATAATATAGTAAGTGATATGAGGGGTCTCGCTGAGAGGGAGGTGGAGGTGGGTTGGTGGTAATAATATAGTAAGTGATATGAGGGGTCTCGCTGAGAGGGAGCTGGAGGTGGGTTGGGGGTAATGATATAGTGAATGATATGAGGGGTCTCGCTGAGAGAGAAGCGGAGGTGGGTTGGTGGTAATAATATAGTGAATGATATGAGGGGTCTCGCTGAGAGAGAAGCGGAGGTGGGTTGGTGGTAATAATATAGTGAATGATATGAGGGGTCTCGCTGAGAGGGAAGCGGAGGTGGGTTGGTGGTAATAATATAGTGAATGATATGAGGGGTCTCGCTGAGAGGGAAGCGGAGGTGGGTTGGTGGTAATAATATAGTGAGTGATATGAGGGGTCTCGCTGAGAGGGAAGCGGAGGTGGGTTGGTGGTAATAATATAGTGAGTGAATGATATGAGGGGTCTCGCTGAGAGGGAAGCGGAGGTGGGTTGGTGGTAATAATATAGTGAGTGATATGAGGGGTCTCGCTGAGAGGGAAGCGGAGGTGGGTTGGTGGTAATAATATAGTGAGTGATATGAGGGGTCTCGCTGAGAGGGAAGCGCAGGTGGGTTGGTGGTAATATAGTGAGTGATATGAGGGGTCTCGCTGAGAGGGAAACGGAGGTGGGTTGGTGGTAATGATATAGTGAGTGATATGAGGGGTCTCGCTGAGAGGGAAGCGCAGTTGGGTTGGTGGTAATATAGTGAGTGATATGAGGGGTCTCGCTGAGAGAGAAGCGGAGGTGGGTTGGTGGTAATAATATAGTGAGTGATATGAGGGGTCTCGCTGAGAGGGAAGCGGAGGTGGGTTGGTGGTAATAATATAGTGAGTGAATGATATGAGGGGTCTCGCTGAGAGGGAAGCGGAGGTGGGTTGGTGGTAATAATATAGTGAGTGATATGAGGGGTCTCGTTGAGAGGGAAGCGGAGCTGGGTTGGTGGTAATATAGTGAATGATATGAGGGGTCTCGCTGAGAGGGAAGCGGAGGTGGGTTGGTGGTAATAATATAGTGAATGATATGAGGGGTCTCGCTGAGAGGGAAGCGGAGCTGGGTTGGTGGTAATAATATAGTGAATGATATGAGGGGTCTCGCTGAGAGGGAAGCGGAGATGGGTTGGTGGTAATAATATAGTGAATGATATGAGGGGTCTCGCTGAGAGGGAAGCGGAGCTGGGTTGGTGGTAATATAGTGAATGATATGAGGGGTCTCGCTGAGAGGGAAGCGGAGGTTGGTTGGTGGTAATGATATAGTGAATGATATGAGGGGTCTCGCTGAGAGGGAGGTGGAGGTGGGTTGGTGGTGGTAATATAGTGAGTGATATGAGGGGTCTCGCTGAGAGGGAAGTGGAGGTGGGTTGGTGGTAATAATATAGTGAATGATATGAGGGGTCTCGCTGAGAGGGAAGCGGAGGTGGGTTGGTGGTAATAATATAGTAAGTGATATGAGGGGTCTCGCTGAGAGGGAGGTGGAGGTGGGTTGGTGGTAATAATATAGTAAGTGATATGAGGGGTCTCGCTGAGAGGGAGCTGGAGGTGGGTTGGGGGTAATGATATAGTGAATGATATGAGGGGTCTCGCTGAGAGAGAAGCGGAGGTGGGTTGGTGGTAATAATATAGTGAATGATATGAGGGGTCTCGCTGAGAGAGAAGCGGAGGTGGGTTGGTGGTAATAATATAGTGAATGATATGAGGGGTCTCGCTGAGAGGGAAGCGGAGGTGGGTTGGTGGTAATAATATAGTGAATGATATGAGGGGTCTCGCTGAGAGGGAAGAGGTGGGTTGGTGGTAATAATATAGTGAGTGATATGAGGGGTCTCGCTGAGAGGGAAGCGGAGGTGGGTTGGTGGTAATAATATAGTGAGTGAATGATATGAGGGGTCTCGCTGAGAGGGAAGCGGAGGTGGGTTGGTGGTAATAATATAGTGAGTGATATGAGGGGTCTCGCTGAGAGGGAAGCGGAGGTGGGTTGGTGGTAATAATATAGTGAGTGATATGAGGGGTCTCGCTGAGAGGGAAGCGCAGGTGGGTTGGTGGTAATATAGTGAGTGATATGAGGGGTCTCGCTGAGAGGGAAACGGAGGTGGGTTGGTGGTAATGATATAGTGAGTGATATGAGGGGTCTCGCTGAGAGGGAAGCGCAGGTGGGTTGGTGGTAATATAGTGAGTGATATGAGGGGTCTCGCTGAGAGAGAAGCGGAGGTGGGTTGGTGGTAATAATATAGTGAATGATATGAGGGGTCTCGCTGAGAGGGAAGCGGAGGTGGGTTGGTGGTAATAATATAGTGAATGATATGAGGGGTCTCGCTGAGAGGGAAGCGGAGGTGGGTTGGTGGTAATAATATAGTGAGTGATATGAGGGGTCTCGCTGAGAGGGAAGCGGAGGTGGGTTGGTGGTAATAATATAGTGAGTGAATGATATGAGGGGTCTCGCTGAGAGGGAAGCGGAGGTGGGTTGGTGGTAATAATATAGTGAATGATATGAGGGGTCTCGCTGAGAGGGAAGCGGAGGTGGGTTGGTGGTAATAATATAGTGAATGATATGAGGGGTCTCGCTGAGAGGGAAGCGGAGGTGGGTTGGTGGTAATAATATAGTGAATGATATGAGGGGTCTCGCTGAGAGGGAAGCGGAGGTGGGTTGGTGGTAATATAGTGAGTGATATGAGGGGTCTCGCTGAGAGGGAAGTGGAGGTGGGTTGGTGGTAATAATATAGTGAATGATATGAGGGGTCTCGCTGAGAGGGAAGCGGAGGTGGGTTGGTGGTAATAATATAGTAAGTGATATGAGGGGTCTCGCTGAGAGGGAGGTGGAGGTGGGTTGGTGGTAATAATATAGTAAGTGATATGAGGGGTCTCGCTGAGAGGGAGGTGGAGGTGGGTTGGGGGTAATGATATAGTGAATGATATGAGGGGTCTCGCTGAGAGGGAAGCGGAGGTGGGTTGGTGGTAATGATATAGTGAATGATATGAGGGGTCTTGCTGAGATGGAAGCGGAGGTGGGTTCGTGGTAATAATATAGTGAATGATATGAGGGGTCTCGCTGAGAGGGAGGTGGAGGTGGGTTGGTGGTAATAATATAGTGAATGATATGAGGGGTCTCGCTGAGAGGGAAGCTGAGGTGGGTTGGTGGTAATGATATAGTGAATGATATGAGGGGTCTCGCTGAGAGGGAAGCGGAGGTGGGTTGGTGGTAATAATATAGTGAATGATATGAGGGGTCTCGCTGAGAGGGAGGTGGAGGTGGGTTGGTGGTAATAATATAGTGAATGATATGAGGGGTCTCGCTGAGAGGGAAGCAGAGGTGGGTTGGGGGTAATAATATAGTGAGTGATATGAGGGGTCTCGCTGAGAGGGAAGCGGAGGTGGGTTGGTGGTAATAATATAGTGAGTGATATGAGGGGTCTCGCTGAGAGGGAGGTGGAGGTGGGTTGGTGGTAATAATATAGTAAGTGATATGAGGGGTCTCGCTGAGAGGGAAGCGGAGGTGGGTTGGTGGTAATAATATAGTGAGTGATATGAGGGGTCTCGCTGAGAGGGAGGTGGAGGTGGGTTGGTGGTAATAATATAGTAAGTGATATGAGGGGTCTCGCTGAGAGGGAAGCGGAGGTGGGTTGGTGGTAATAATATAGTGAATGATATGAGGGGTCTCGCTGAGAGGGAAGCGGAGCTGGGTTGGTGGTAATAATATAGTGAATGATATGAGGGGTCTCGCTGAGAGGGAAGCGGAGATGGGTTGGTGGTAATAATATAGTGAATGATATGAGGGGTCTCGCTGAGAGGGAAGCGGAGCTGGGTTGGTGGTAATATAGTGAATGATATGAGGGGTCTCGCTGAGAGGGAAGCGGATGTTGGTTGGTGGTAATGATATAGTGAATGATATGAGGGGTCTCGCTGAGAGGGAGGTGGAGGTGGGTTGGTGGTAATATAGTGAGTGATATGAGGGGTCTCGCTGAGAGGGAAGTGGAGGTGGGTTGGTGGTAATAATATAGTGAATGATATGAGGGGTCTCGCTGAGAGGGAAGCGGAGGTGGGTTGGTGGTAATAATATAGTAAGTGATATGAGGGGTCTCGCTGAGAGGGAGGTGGAGGTGGGTTGGTGGTAATAATATAGTAAGTGATATGATGGGTCTCGCTGAGAGGGAGGTGGAGGTGGGTTGGGGGTAATGATATAGTGAATGATATGAGGGGTCTCGCTGAGAGAGAAGCGGAGGTGGGTTGGTGGTAATAATATAGTGAATGATATGAGGGGTCTCGCTGAGAGAGAAGCGGAGGTGGGTTGGTGGTAATAATATAGTGAATGATATGAGGGGTCTCGCTGAGAGGGAAGCGGAGGTGGGTTGGTGGTAATAATATAGTGAATGATATGAGGGGTCTCGCTGAGAGGGAAGCGGAGGTGGGTTGGTGGTAATAATATAGTGAGTGATATGAGGGGTCTCGCTGAGAGGGAAGCGGAGGTGGGTTGGTGGTAATAATATAGTGAGTGAATGATATGAGGGGTCTCGCTGAGAGGGAAGCGGAGGTGGGTTGGTGGTAATAATATAGTGAATGATATGAGGGGTCTCGCTGAGAGGGAAGCGGAGGTGGGTTGGTGGTAATAATATAGTGAATGATATGAGGGGTCTCGCTGAGAGGGAAGCGGAGGTGGGTTGGTGGTAATAATATAGTGAATGATATGAGGGGTCTCGCTGAGAGGGAAGCGGAGGTGGGTTGGTGGTAATATAGTGAGTGATATGAGGGGTCTCGCTGAGAGGGAAGTGGAGGTGGGTTGGTGGTAATAATATAGTGAATGATATGAGGGGTCTCGCTGAGAGGGAAGCGGAGGTGGGTTGGTGGTAATAATATAGTAAGTGATATGAGGGGTCTCGCTGAGAGGGAGGTGGAGGTGGGTTGGTGGTAATAATATAGTAAGTGATATGAGGGGTCTCGCTGAGAGGGAGGTGGAGGTGGGTTGGGGGTAATGATATAGTGAATGATATGAGGGGTCTCGCTGAGAGGGAAGCGGAGGTGGGATGGTGGTAATGATATAGTGAATGATATGAGGGGTCTTGCTGAGATGGAAGCGGAGGTGGGTTGGTGGTAATAATATAGTGAATGATATGAGGGGTCTCGCTGAGAGGGCGGTGGAGGTGGGTTGGTGGTAATAATATAGTGAATGATATGAGGGGTCTCGCTGAGAGGGAAGCTGAGGTGGGTTGGTGGTAATGATATAGTGAATGATATGAGGGGTCTCGCTGAGAGGGAAGCGGAGGTGGGTTGGTGGTAATAATATAGTGAATGATATGAGGGGTCTCGCTGAGAGGGAGGTGGAGGTGGGTTGGTGGTAATAATATAGTGAATGATATGAGGGGTCTCGCTGAGAGGGAAGCAGAGGTGGGTTGGGGGTAATAATATAGTGAGTGATATGAGGGGTCTCGCTGAGAGGGAAGCGGAGGTGGGTTGGTGGTAATAATATAGTGAGTGATATGAGGGGTCTCGCTGAGAGGGAGGTGGAGGTGGGTTGGTGGTAATAATATAGTAAGTGATATGAGGGTCTCGCTAAGAGGGAAGCGGAGGTGGGTTGGTGGTAATAATATAGTGAATGATATGAGGGGTCTCGCTGAGAGGGAAGCGGAGCTGGGTTGGTGGTAATATAGTGAATGATATGAGGGGTCTCGCTGAGAGGGAAGCGGAGGTTGGTTGGTGGTAATGATATAGTGAATGATATGAGGGGTCTCGCTGAGAGGGAGGTGGAGGTGGGTTGGTGGTAATGATATAGTGAATGATATGAGGGGTCTCGCTGAGAGGGAGGTGGAGGTGGGTTGGTGGTAATAATATAGTGAATGATATGAGGGGTCTCGCTGAGAGGGAGGTGGAGGTGGGTTGGTGGTAATAATATAGTGAATGATATGAGGGGTCTCGCTGAGGGGGAGGTGGAGGTGGGTTGGTGGTAATGATATAGTGAGTGATATGAGGGTCTCGCTGAGGGAAGCGGAGGTGGGTTGGTGGTAATAATATAGTAAGTGATATGAGGGGTCTCGCTGAGAGGGAAGCGGAGGTGGGTTGGTGGTAATAATATAGTGAGTGATATGAGGGGTCTCGCTGAGAGGGAGGTGGAGGAGGGTTAGTGGTAATAATATAGTGAGTGATATGAGGGGTCTCGCTGAGAGGGAGGCGGAGGTGGGTTGGTGGTAATAATATAGTGAGTGATATGAGGGGTCTCGCTGACAGGGAAGCGGAGGTGGGTTGGTGGTAATATAGTGAGTGATATGAGGGGTCTCGCTGAGAGGGAAGCGGAGGTGGGTTGGTGGTAATATAGTGATTGATATGAGGGGTCTCGCTGAGAGGGAAGCGGAGGTGGGATGGTGGTAATGATATAGTGAATGATATGAGGGGTCTCGCAGAGAGGGAAGCGGAGGTGGGTTGGTGGTAATGATATAGTGAATGATATGAGGGGTCTCGCTGAGAGGGAAGCGGAGGTGGGTTGGTGGTAATATAGTGAGTGATATGAGGGGTCTCGCTGAGAGGGAAGCGGAGGTGGGTTGGTGGTAATAATATAGTGAGTGAATGATATGAGGGGTCTCGCTGAGAGGGAAGCGGAGGTGGGTTGGTGGTAATAATATAGTGAGTGAATGATATGAGGGGTCTCGCTGAGAGGGAAGCGGAGGTGGGTTGGTGGTAATAATATAGTGAGTGAATGATATGAGGGGTCTCGCTGAGAGGGAAGCGGAGGTGGGTTGGTGGTAATAATATAGTGAGTGATATGAGGTGTCTCGCTGAGAGGGAAGCGGAGGTGGGTTGGTGGTAATAATATAGTGAGTGATATGAGGGGTCTCGCTGAGAGGGAAGCGGAGGTGGGTTGGTGGTAATAATATAGTGAGTGAATGATATGAGGGGTCTCGCTGAGAGGGAAGCGGAGGTGGGTTGGTGGTAATAATATAGTGAGTGATATGAGGGGTCTCGCTGAGAGGGAAGCGGAGGTGGGTTGGTGGTAATAATATAGTGAGTGATATGAGGGGTCTCGCTGAGAGAGAAGCGGAGGTGGGTTGGTGGTAATAATATAGTGAATGATATGAGGGGTCTCGCTGAGAGGGAAGCGGAGGTGGTTGGTGGTAATAATATAGTGAATGATATGAGGGGTCTCGCTGAGAGGGAAGCGGAGGTGGGTTGGTGGTAATAATATAGTGAATGATATGAGGGGTCTCGCTGAGAGGGAAGCGGAGGTGGGTTGGTGGTAATAATATAGTGAGTGATATGAGGGGTCTCGCTGAGAGGGAAGCGGAGGTGGGTTGGTGGTAATAATATAGTGAGTGATATGAGGGGTCTCGCTGAGAGGGAGGTGGAGGTGGGTTGGTGGTAATAATATAGTAAGTGATATGAGGGGTCTCGCTGAGAGGGAAGCGGAGCTTGGTTGGTGGTAATATAGTGAATGATATGAGGGGTCTCGCTGAGAGGGAAGCGGAGGTGGGTTGGTGGTAATAATATAGTGAATAATATGAGGGGTCTCGCTGAGAGGGAAGAGGAGGTGGGTTGGTGGTAATGATATAGTGAATGATATGAGGGGTCTCGCTGAGAGGGAAGCGGAGGTGGGTTGGTGGTAATGATATAGTGAGTGATATGAGGGGTCTCGCTGAGAGGGAAGCGGAGGTGGGTTGGTGGTAATAATATAGTGAATGATATGAGGGGTCTCGCTGAGAGGGAAGCGGAGATGGGTTGGTGGTAATAATATAGTGAATGATATGAGGGGTCTCGCTGAGAGGGAAGCGGAGCTGGGTTGGTGGTAATATAGTGAATGATATGAGGGGTCTCGCTGAGAGGGAAGCGGAGGTGGGTTGGTGGTAATGATATAGTGAATGATATGAGGGGTCTCGCTGAGAGGGAGGTGGAGGTGGGTTGGTGGTAATAATATAGTGAATGATATGAGGGTCTCGCTGAGAGGGAAGCGGAGGTGGGTTGGTGGTAATATAGTGAGTGATATGAGGGGTCTCGCTGAGAGGGAAGCGGAGGTGGATTGGTGGTAATAATATAGTGAGTGATATGAGGGGTCTCGCTGAGAGGGAAGCGGAGGTGAGTTGGGGGTAATAATATAGTGAATGATATGAGGGGTCTCGCTGAGAGGGAAGCGGAGGTGGGTTGGGGGTAATAATATAGTGAGTGATATGAGGGGTCTCGCTGAGAGGGAAGCGGAGGTGGGTTGGTGGTAATGATATAGTGAGTGATATGAGGGGTCTCGCTGAGAGGGAAGCGGAGGTGGGTTGGTGGTAATAATATAGTGAGTGATATGAGGGGTCTCGCTGAGAGGGAAGCGGAGGTGGGTTGGTGGTAATAATATAGTAAGTGATATGAGGGGTCTCGCTGAGAGGGAAGCGGAGGTGGGTTGGTGGTAATGATATAGTGAGTGATATGAGGGGTCTCGCTGAGAGGGAAGCGGAGGTGGGTTGGTGCTAATGATATAGTGAATGATATGAGGGGTCTCGCTGAGAGGGAAGCGGAGGTGGGTTGGTGGTAATAATATAGTGAGTGATATGAGGGGTCTCGCTGAGAGGGAAGCGGAGGTGGGTTGGTGGTAATAATATAGTGAGTGATATGAGGGGTCTCGCTGAGAGGGAAGCGGAGGTGGGTTGGTGGTAAGATATAGTGAGTGATATGAGGGGTCTCGCTGAGAGGGAAGCGGAGGTGGGTTGGTGGTAATGATATAGTGAGTGATATGTGGGGTCTCGCTGAGGAAAGCGGAGGTGGGTTGGTGGTAATATAGTGAATGATATGAGGGGTCTCGCTGAGGGAAGCGGAGGTGGGTTGGTGGTAATAATATAGTGAGTGATATGAGGGGTCTCGCTGAGAGGGAAGCGGAGGTGGGTTGTTGGTAATAATATAGTGAGTAATATGAGGGGTCTCGCTGAGAGGGAAGCGGAGGTGGGTTGGTGGTAATAATATAGTGAGTGATATGAGGGTCTCGCTGAGAGGGAAGCGGAGGTGGGTTGGTGGTAATAATATAGTGAATGATATGAGGGGTCTCGCTGAGAGGGAAGCGGAGGTGGGTTGGTGGTAATGATATAGTGAGTTGATATGAGGGGTCTCGCTGAGAGGGAAGCGGAGGTGGGTTGGTGGTAATAATATAGTGAATGATAAGAGCGGTCTCGCTGAGAGGGAAGCGGAGGTGGGTTAGTGGTAATAATATAGTGAATGATATGAGGGGTCTCGCTGAGAGGGAAGCGGAGGTGGGTTGGTGGTAATAATATAGTGAGTGATATGAGGGGTCTCGCTGAGAGGGAAGCGGAGGTGGATTGGTGGTAATAATATAGTGAATGACATGAGGGGTCTCGATGAGAGGGAAGCGGAGGTGGGTTGGTGGTAATAATATAGTGAGTGATATGAGGGGTCTCGCTGAGAGGGAAGCGGAGGTGGGTTGGTGGTAATAATATAGTGAATGACATGAGGGGTCTCGATGAGAGGGAAGCGGAGGTGGGTTGGTGGTAATAATATAGTGAGTGATATGAGGGGTCTCGCTGAGAGGGAAGCGGAGGTGGATTGGTGGTAATAATATAGTGAGTGATATGAGGGGTCTCGCTGAGAGGGAAGCGGAGGTGAGTTGGGGGTAATAATATAGTGAATGATATGAGGGGTCTCGCTGAGAGGGAAGCGGAGGTGGGTTGGTGGTAATAATATAGTGAGTGATATGAGGGGTCTCGCTGAGAGGGAAGCGGAGGTGGGTTGGTGGTAATAATATAGTGAGTGATATGAGGGGTCTCGCTGAGAGGGAAGCGGAGGTGGGTTGGTGGTAATAATATAGTGAGTGATATGAGGGGTCTCGCTGAGAGGGAGGCGGAGGTGGGTTGGTGGTAATAATATAGTGTGATATGAGGGGTCTCGCTGAGAGGGAAGCGGAGGTGGGTTGGTGGTAATAATATAGTGAATGATATGAGGGGTCTCGCTGAGAGGGAAGCGGAGGTGGGTTGGTGGTAATAATATAGTGAGTGATATGAGGGGTCTCGCTGAGAGGGAGGTGGAGGTGGGTTAGTGGTAATAATATAGTGAGTGATATGAGGGGTCTCGCTGAGAGGGAGGCGGAGGTGGGTTGGTGGTAATAATATAGTGAGTGATAAGAGGGGTCTCGCTGAGAGGGAAGCGGAGGTGGGTTGGTGGTAATATAGTGAGTGATATGAGGGGTCTCGCTGAGAGGGAAGCGGAGGTGGGTTGGTGGTAATATAGTGATTGATATGAGGGGTCTCGCTGAGAGGGAAGCGGAGGTGGGATGGTGGTAATGATATAGTGAATGATATGAGGGGTCTCGCAGAGAGGGAAGCGGAGGTGGGTTGGTGGTAATGATATAGTGAATGATATGAGGGGTCTCGCTGAGAGGGAAGCGGAGGTGGGTTGGTGGTAATATAGTGAGTGATATGAGGGGTCTCGCTGAGAGGGAAGCGGAGGTGGGTTGGTGGTAATAATATAGTGAGTGAATGATATGAGGGGTCTCGCTGAGAGGGAAGCGGAGGTGGGTTGGTGGTAATAATATAGTGAGTGAATGATATGAGGGGTCTCGCTGAGAGGGAAGCGGAGGTGGGTTGGTGGTAATAATATAGTGAGTGAATGATATGAGGGGTCTCGCTGAGAGGGAAGCGGAGGTGGGTTGGTGGTAATAATATAGTGAGTGATATGAGGTGTCTCGCTGAGAGGGAATTGGAGGTGGGTTGGTGGTAATAATATAGTGAGTGATATGAGGGGTCTCGCTGAGAGGGAAGCGGAGGTGGGTTGGTGGTAATAATATAGTGAGTGAATGATATGAGGGGTCTCGCTGAGAGGGAAGCGGAGGTGGGTTGGTGGTAATAATATAGTGAGTGATATGAGGGGTCTCGCTGAGAGGGAAGCGGAGGTGGGTTGGTGGTAATAATATAGTGAGTGATATGAGGGGTCTCGCTGAGAGAGAAGCGGAGGTGGGTTGGTGGTAATAATATAGTGAATGATATGAGGGGTCTCGCCGAGAGGGAAGCGGAGGTGGGTTGGTGGTAATAATATAGTGAATGATATGAGGGGTCTCGCTGAGAGGGAAGCGGAGGTGGGTTGGTGGTAATAATATAGTGAATGATATGAGGGGTCTCGCTGAGAGGGAAGCGGAGGTGGGTTGGTGGTAATAATATAGTGAGTGATATGAGGGGTCTCGCTGAGAGGGAAGCGGAGGTGGGTTGGTGGTAATAATATAGTGAGTGATATGAGGGGTCTCGCTGAGAGGGAGGTGGAGGTGGGTTGGTGGTAATAATATAGTAAGTGATATGAGGGGTCTCGCTGAGAGGGAAGCGGAGCTTGGTTGGTGGTAATATAGTGAATGATATGAGGGGTCTCGCTGAGAGGGAAGCGGAGGTGGGTTGGTGGTAATAATATAGTGAATAATATGAGGGGTCTCGCTGAGAGGGAAGCGGAGGTGGGTTGGTGGTAATGATATAGTGAATGATATGAGGGGTCTCGCTGAGAGGGAAGCGGAGGTGGGTTGGTGGTAATGATATAGTGAATGATATGAGGGGTCTCGCTGAGAGGGAAGCGGAGGTGGGTTGGTGGTAATAATATAGTGAATGATATGAGGGGTCTCGCTGAGAGGGAAGCGGAGATGGGTTGGTGGTAATAATATAGTGAATGATATGAGGGGTCTCGCTGAGAGGGAAGCGGAGCTGGGTTGGTGGTAATATAGTGAATGATATGAGGGGTCTCGCTGAGAGGGAAGCGGAGGTGAGTTGGTGGTAATGATATAGTGAATGATATGAGGGGTCTCGCTGAGAGGGAGGTGGAGGTGGGTTGGTGGTAATAATATAGTGAATGATATGAGGGGTCTCGCTGAGAGGGAAGCGGAGGTGGGTTGGTGGTAATATAGTGAGTGATATGAGGGGTCTCGCTGAGAGGGAAGCGGAGGTGGATTGGTGGTAATAATATAGTGAGTGATATGAGGGGTCTCGCTGAGAGGGAAGCGGAGGTGAGTTGGGGGTAATAATATAGTGAATGATATGAGGGGTCTCGCTGAGAGGGAAGCGGAGGTGGGTTGGGGGTAATAATATAGTGAGTGATATGAGGGGTCTCGCTGAGAGGGAAGCGGAGGTGGGTTGGTGGTAATGATATAGTGAGTGATATGAGGGGTCTCGCTGAGAGGGAAGCGGAGGTGGGTTGGTGGTAATAATATAGTGAGTGATATGAGGGGTCTCGCTGAGAGGGAAGCGGAGGTGGGTTGGTGGTAATAATATAGTAAGTGATATGAGGGGTCTCGCTGAGAGGGAAGCGGAGGTGGGTTGGTGGTAATGATATAGTGAGTGATATGAGGGGTCTCGCTGAGAGGGAAGCGGAGGTGGGTTGGTGCTAATGATATAGTGAATGATATGAGGGGTCTCGCTGAGAGGGAAGCGGAGGTGGGTTGGTGGTAATAATATAGTGAGTGATATGAGGGGTCTCGCTGAGAGGGAAGCGGAGGTGGGTTGGTGGTAATAATATAGTGAGTGATATGAGGGGTCTCGCTGAGAGGGAAGCGGAGGTGGGTTGGTGGTAATGATATAGTGAGTGATATGAGGGGTCTCGCTGAGAGGGAAGCGGAGGTGGGTTGGTGGTAATGATATAGTGAGTGATATGTGGGGTCTCGCTGAGGAAAGCGGAGGTGGGTTGGTGGTAATATAGTGAATGATATGAGGGGTCTCGCTGAGGGAAGCGGAGGTGGGTTGGTGGTAATAATATAGTGAGTGATATGAGGGGTCTCGCTGAGAGGGAAGCGGAGGTGGGTTGTTGGTAATAATATAGTGAGTAATATGAGGGGTCTCGCTGAGAGGGAAGCGGAGGTGGGTTGGTGGTAATAATATAGTGAGTGATATGAGGGGTCTCGCTGAGAGGGAAGCGGAGGTGGGTTGGTGGTAATAATATAGTGAATGATATGAGGGGTCTCGCTGAGAGGGAAGCGGAGGTGGGTTGGTGGTAATAATATAGTGAGTGATATGAGGGGTCTCGCTGAGAGGGAAGCGGAGGTGGGTTGGTGGTAATGATATAGTGAGTGATATGAGGGGTCTCGCTGAGAGGGAAGCGGAGGTGGGTTGGTGGTAATAATATAGTGAATGATAAGAGCGGTCTCGCTGAGAGGGAAGCGGAGGTGGGTTGGTGGTAATAATATAGTGAATGATATGAGGGGTCTCGCTGAGAGGGAAGCGGAGGTGGGTTGGTGGTAATAATATAGTGAGTGATATGAGGGGTCTCGCTGAGAGGGAAGCGGAGGTGGATTGGTGGTAATAATATAGTGAATGACATGAGGGGTCTCGATGAGAGGGAAGCGGAGGTGGGTTGGTGGTAATAATATAGTGAGTGATATGAGGGGTCTCGCTGAGAGGGAAGCGGAGGTGGGTTGGTGGTAATAATATAGTGAATGACATGAGGGGTCTCGATGAGAGGGAAGCGGAGGTGGGTTGGTGGTAATAATATAGTGAGTGATATGAGGGGTCTCGCTGAGAGGGAAGCGGAGGTGGATTGGTGGTAATAATATAGTGAGTGATATGAGGGGTCTCGCTGAGAGGGAAGCGGAGGTGAGTTGGGGGTAATAATATAGTGAATGATATGAGGGGTCTCGCTGAGAGGGAAGCGGAGGTGGGTTGGTGGTAATAATATAGTGAGTGATATGAGGGGTCTCGCTGAGAGGGAAGCGGAGGTGGGTTGGTGGTAATAATATAGTGAGTGATATGAGGGGTCTCGCTGAGAGGGAAGCGGAGGTGGGTTGGTGGTAATAATATAGTGAGTGATATGAGGGGTCTCGCTGAGAGGGAGGCGGAGGTGGGTTGGTGGTAATAATATAGTGTGATATGAGGGGTCTCGCTGAGAGGGAAGCGGAGGTGGGTTGGTGGTAATAATATAGTGAATGATATGAGGGGTCTCGCTGAGAGGGAAGCGGAGGTGGGTTGGTGGTAATAATATAGTGAGTGATATGAGGGGTCTCGCTGAGAGGGAGGTGGAGGTGGGTTAGTGGTAATAATATAGTGAGTGATATGAGGGGTCTCGCTGAGAGGGAGGCGGAGGTGGGTTGGTGGTAATAATATAGTGAGTGATAAGAGGGGTCTCGCTGAGAGGGAAGCGGAGGTGGGTTGGTGGTAATATAGTGAGTGATATGAGGGGTCTCGCTGAGAGGGAAGCAGAGGTGGGTTGGTGGTAATATAGTGATTGATATGAGGGGTCTCGCTGAGAGGGAAGCGGAGGTGGGATGGTGGTAATGATATAGTGAATGATATGAGGGGTCTCGCAGAGAGGGAAGCGGAGGTGGGTTGGTGGTAATGATATAGTGAATGATATGAGGGGTCTCGCTGAGAGGGAAGCGGAGGTGGGTTGGTGGTAATATAGTGAGTGATATGAGGGGTCTCGCTGAGAGGGAAGCGGAGGTGGGTTGGTGGTAATAATATAGTGAGTGAATGATATGAGGGGTCTCGCTGAGAGGGAAGTGGAGGTGGGTTGGTGGTAATAATATAGTGAGTGATATGAGGGGTCTCGCTGAGAGGGACGCGGAGGTGGGTTGGTGGTAATAATATAGTGAGTGATATGAGGGGTCTCGCTGAGAGGGAAGCGCAGGTGGGTTAGTGGTAATAATATAGTGAGTGATATGAGGGGTCTCGCTGAGAGGGAGGCGGAGGTGGGTTGGTGGTAATAATATAGTGAGTGATATGAGGGGTCTCGCTGAGAGGGAAGCGGAGGTGGGTTGGTGGTAATATAGTGAGTGATATGAGGGGTCTCGCTGAGAGGGAAGCGGAGGTGGGTTGGTGGTAATATAGTGATTGATATGAGGGGTCTCGCTGAGAGGGAAGCGGAGGTGGGATGGTGGTAATGATATAGTGAATGATATGAGGGGTCTCGCAGAGAGGGAAGCGGAGGTGGGTTGGTGGTAATGATATAGTGAATGATATGAGGGGTCTCGCTGAGAGGGAAGCGGAGGTGGGTTGGTGGTAATATAGTGAGTGATATGAGGGGTCTCGCTGAGAGGGAAGCGGAGGTGGGTTGGTGGTAATAATATAGTGAGTGAATGATATGAGGGGTCTCGCTGAGAGGGAAGCGGAGGTGGGTTGGTGGTAATAATATAGTGAGTGATATGAGGGGTCTCGCTGAGAGGGAAGCGGAGGTGGGTTGGTGGTAATAATATAGTGAGTGATATGAGGGGTCTCGCTGAGAGGGAAGCGGAGGTGGGTTGGTGGTAATATAGTGAGTGATATGAGGGGTCTCGCTGAGAGGGAAGCGGAGGTGGGTTGGTGGTAATGATATAGTGAGTGATATGAGGGGTCTCGCTGAGAGGGAAGCGCAGGTGGGTTGGTGGTAATATAGTGAGTGATATGAGGGGTCTCGCTGAGAGAGAAGCGGAGGTGGGTTGGTGGTAATAATATAGTGAATGATATGAGGGGTCTCGCTGAGAGGGAAGCGGAGGTGGGTTGGTGGTAATAATATAGTGAATGATAAGAGGGGTCTCGCTGAGAGGGAAGCGGAGGTGGGTTGGTGGTAATAATATAGTGAGTGATATGAGGGGTCTCGCTGAGAGGGAAGCGGAGGTGGGTTGGTGGTAATAATATAGTGAGTGAATGATATGAGGGGTCTCGCTGAGAGGGAAGCGGAGGTGGGTTGGTGGTAATAATATAGTGAATGATATGAGGGGTCTCGCTGAGAGGGAAGCGGAGGTGGGTTGGTGGTAATAATATAGTGAATGATATGAGGGGTCTCGCTGAGAGGGAAGCGGAGGTGGGTTGGTGGTAATAATATAGTGAATGATATGAGGGGTCTCGCTGAGAGGGAAGCGGAGGTGGGTTGGTGGTAATATAGTGAGTGATATGAGGGGTCTCGCTGAGAGGGAAGTGGAGGTGGGTTGGTGGTAATAATATAGTGAATGATATGAGGGGTCTCGCTGAGAGGGAAGCGGAGGTGGGTTGGTGGTAATAATATAGTGTGATATGAGGGGTCTCGCTGAGAGGGAAGCGGAGGTGGGTTGGTGGTAATAATATAGTGAGTGATATGAGGGGTCTCGCTGAGAGGGAAGCGGAGGTGGGTTGGTGGTAATAATATAGTGAGTGATATGAGGGGTCTCGCTGAGAGGGAGGTGGAGGTGGGTTAGTGGTAATAATATAGTGAGTGATATGAGGGGTCTCGCTGAGAGGGAGGCGGAGGTGGGTTGGTGGTAATAATATAGTGAGTGATATGAGGGGTCTCGCTGAGAGGGAAGCGGAGGTGGGTTGGTGGTAATATAGTGAGTGATATGAGGGGTCTCGCTGAGAGGGAAGCGGAGGTGGGTTGGTGGTAATATAGTGATTGATATGAGGGGTCTCGCTGAGAGGGAAGCGGAGGTGGGATGGTGGTAATGATATAGTGAATGATATGAGGGGTCTCGCAGAGAGGGAAGCGGAGGTGGGTTGGTGGTAATGATATAGTGAATGATATGAGGGGTCTCGCTGAGAGGGAAGCGGAGGTGGGTTGGTGGTAATATAGTGAGTGATATGAGGGGTCTCGCTGAGAGGGAAGCGGAGGTGGGTTGGTGGTAATAATATAGTGAGTGAATGATATGAGGGGTCTCGCTGAGAGGGAAGCGGAGGTGGGTTGGTGGTAATAATATAGTGAGTGATATGAGGGGTCTCGCTGAGAGGGAAGCGGAGGTGGGTTGGTGGTAATAATATAGTGAGTGATATGAGGGGTCTCGCTGAGAGGGAAGCGGAGGTGGGTTGGTGGTAATAATATAGTGAGTGATATGAGGGGTCTCGCTGAGAGGGAAGCGGAGGTGGGTTGGTGGTAATATAGTGAGTGATATGAGGGGTCTCGCTGAGAGGGAAGCGGAGGTGGGTTGGTGGTAATATAGTGATTGATATGAGGGGTCTCGCTGAGAGGGAAGCGGAGGTGGGTTGGTGGTAATAATATAGTGAATGATATGAGGGGTCTCGCTGAGAGGGAAGCGGAGGTGGGATGGTGGTAATGATATAGTGAATGATATGAGGGGTCTCGCAGAGAGGGAAGCGGAGGTGGGTTGGTGGTAATGATATAGTGAATGATATGAGGGGTCTCGCTGAGAGGGAAGCGGAGGTGGGTTGGTGGTAATATAGTGAGTGATATGAGGGGTCTCGCTGAGAGGGAAGCGGAGGTGGGTTGGTGGTAATAATATAGTGAGTGAATGATATGAGGGGTCTCGCTGAGAGGGAAGCGGAATTGGGTTGGTGGTAATAATATAGTGAGTGATATGAGGGGTCTCGCTGAGAGGGAAGCGGAGGTGGGTTGGTGGTAATAATATAGTGAGTGATATGAGGGGTCTCGCTGAGAGGGAAGCGCAGGTGGGTTGGTGGTAATATAGTGAGTGATATGAGGGGTCTCGCTGAGAGGGAAGCGGAGGTGGGTTGGTGGTAATGATATAGTGAGTGATATGAGGGGTCTCGCTGAGAGGGAAGCGGAGGTGGGTTGGTGGTAATAATATAGTGAATGATATGAGGGGTCTCGCTGAGAGGGAAGCGGAGGTGGGTTGGTGGTAATAATATAGTGAGTGATATGAGGGGTCTCGCTGAGAGGGAGGTGGAGGTGGGTTAGTGGTAATAATATAGTGAGTGATATGAGGGGTCTCGCTGAGAGGGAGGCGGAGGTGGGTTGGTGGTAATAATATAGTGAGTGATATGAGGGGTCTCGCTGAGAGGGAAGCGGAGGTGGGTTGGTGGTAATATAGTGAGTGATATGAGGGGTCTCGCTGAGAGGGAAGCGGAGGTGGGTTGGTGGTAATATAGTGATTGATATGAGGGGTCTCGCTGAGAGGGAAGCGGAGGTGGGATGGTGGTAATGATATAGTGAATGATATGAGGGGTCTCGCAGAGAGGGAAGCGGAGGTGGGTTGGTGGTAATGATATAGTGAATGATATGAGGGGTCTCGCTGAGAGGGAAGCGGAGGTGGGTTGGTGGTAATATAGTGAGTGATATGAGGGGTCTCGCTGAGAGGGAAGCGGAGGTGGGTTGGTGGTAATAATATAGTGAGTGAATGATATGAGGGGTCTCGCTGAGAGGGAAGCGGAGGTGGGTTGGTGGTAATAATATAGTGAGTGATATGAGGGGTCTCGCTGAGAGGGAAGCGGAGGTGGGTTGGTGGTAATAATATAGTGAGTGATATGAGGGGTCTCGCTGAGAGGGAAGCGCAGGTGGGTTAGTGGTAATAATATAGTGAGTGATATGAGGGGTCTCGCTGAGAGGGAGGCGGAGGTGGGTTGGTGGTAATAATATAGTGAGTGATATGAGGGGTCTCGCTGAGAGGGAAGCGGAGGTGGGTTGGTGGTAATATAGTGAGTGATATGAGGGGTCTCGCTGAGAGGGAAGCGGAGGTGGGTTGGTGGTAATATAGTGATTGATATGAGGGGTCTCGCTGAGAGGGAAGCGGAGGTGGGATGGTGGTAATGATATAGTGAATGATATGAGGGGTCTCGCAGAGAGGGAAGCGGAGGTGGGTTGGTGGTAATGATATAGTGAATGATATGAGGGGTCTCGCTGAGAGGGAAGCGGAGGTGGGTTGGTGGTAATATAGTGAGTGATATGAGGGGTCTCGCTGAGAGGGAAGCGGAGGTGGGTTGGTGGTAATAATATAGTGAGTGAATGATATGAGGGGTCTCGCTGAGAGGGAAGCGGAGGTGGGTTGGTGGTAATAATATAGTGAGTGATATGAGGGGTCTCGCTGAGAGGGAAGCGGAGGTGGGTTGGTGGTAATAATATAGTGAGTGATATGAGGGGTCTCGCTGAGAGGGAAGCGCAGGTGGGTTGGTGGTAATATAGTGAGTGATATGAGGGGTCTCGCTGAGAGGGAAGCGGAGGTGGGTTGGTGGTAATGATATAGTGATTGATATGAGGGGTCTCGCTGAGAGGGAAGCGCAGGTGGGTTGGTGGTAATATAGTGAGTGATATGAGGGGTCTCGCTGAGAGAGAAGCGGAGGTGGGTTGGTGGTAATAATATAGTGAATGATATGAGGGGTCTCGCTGAGAGGGAAGCGGAGGTGGGTTGGTGGTAATAATATAGTGAATGATATGAGGGGTCTCGCTGAGAGGGAAGCGGAGGTGGGTTGGTGGTAATAATATAGTGAGTGATATGAGGGGTCTCGCTGAGAGGGAAGCGGAGGTGGGTTGGTGGTAATAATATAGTGAGTGAATGATATGAGGGGTCTCGCTGAGAGGGAAGCGGAGGTGGGTTGGTGGTAATAATATAGTGAATGATATGAGGGGTCTCGCTGAGAGGGAAGCGGAGGTGGGTTGGTGGTAATAATATAGTGAATGATATGAGGGGTCTCGCTGAGAGGGAAGCAGAGGTGGGTTGGTGGTAATAATATAGTGAATGATATGAGGGGTCTCGCTGAGAGGGAAGCGGAGGTGGGTTGGTGGTAATATAGTGAGTGATATGAGGGGTCTCGCTGAGAGGGAAGTGGAGGTGGGTTGGTGGTAATAATATAGTGAATGATATGAGGGGTCTCGCTGAGAGGGAAGCGGAGGTGGGTTGGTGGTAATAATATAGTAAGTGATATGAGGGGTCTCGCTGAGAGGGAGGTGGAGGTGGGTTGGTGGTAATAATATAGTAAGTGATATGAGGGGTCTCGCTGAGAGGGAGGTGGAGGTGGGTTGGGGGTAATGATATAGTGAATGATATGAGGGGTCTCGCTGAGAGGGAAGCGGAGGTGGGTTGGTGGTAATGATATAGTGAATGATATGAGGGGTCTTGCTGAGATGGAAGCGGAGGTGGGTTGGTGGTAAAAATATAGTGAATGATATGAGGGGTCTCGCTGAGAGGGAGGTGGAGGTGGGTTGGTGGTAATAATATAGTGAATGATATGAGGGGTCTCGCTGAGAGGGAAGCTGAGGTGGGTTGGTGGTAATGATATAGTGAATGATATGAGGGGTCTCGCTGAGAGGGAAGCGGAGCTGGGTTGGTGGTAATAATATAGTGAATGATATGAGGGGTCTCGCTGAGAGGGAGGTGGAGGTGGGTTGGTGGTAATAATATAGTGAATGATATGAGGGGTCTCGCTGAGAGGGAAGCAGAGGTGGGTTGGGGGTAATAATATAGTGAGTGATATGAGGGGTCTCGCTGAGAGGGAAGCGGAGGTGGGTTGGTGGTAATAATATAGTGAGTGATATGAGGGGTCTCGCTGAGAGGGAGGTGGAGGTGGGTTGGTGGTAATAATATAGTAAGTGATATGAGGGGTCTCGTTGAGAGGGAAGCGGAGCTGGGTTGGTGGTAATATAGTGAACGATATGAGGGGTCTCGCTGAGAGGGAAGCGGAGCTGGGTTGGTGGTAATAATATAGTGAATGATATGAGGGGTCTCGCTGAGAGGGAAGCGGAGATGGGTTGGTGGTAATAATATAGTGAATGATATGAGGGGTCTCGCTGAGAGGGAAGCGGAGCTGGGTTGGTGGTAATATAGTGAATGATATGAGGGGTCTCACTGAGAGGGAAGCGGAGGTTGGTTGGTGGTAATGATATAGTGAATGATATGAGGGGTCTCGCTGAGAGGGAGGTGGAGGTGGGTTGGTGGTAATGATATAGTGAATGATATGAGGGGTCTCGCTGAGAGGGAGGTGGAGGTGGGTTGGTGGTAATAATATAGTGAATGATATGAGGGGTCTCGCTGAGAGGGAGGTGGAGGTGGGTTGGTGGTAATAATATAGTGAATGATATGAGGGGTCTCGCTGAGGGGGAGGTGGAGGTGGGTTGGTGGTAATGATATAGTGAGTGATATGAGGGTCTCGCTGAGGGAAGCGGAGGTGGGTTGGTGGTAATAATATAGTAAGTGATATGAGGGGTCTCGCTGAGAGGGAAGCGGAGGTGGGTTGGTGGTAATAATATAGTGAGTGATATGAGGGGTCTCGCTGAGAGGGAGGTGGAGGTGGGTTAGTGGTAATAATATAGTGAGTGATATGAGGGGTCTCGCTGAGAGGGAGGCGGAGGTGGGTTGGTGGTAATAATATAGTGAGTGATATGAGGGGTCTCGCTGAGAGGGAAGCGGAGGTGGGTTGGTGGTAATATAGTGAGTGATATGAGGGGTCTCGCTGAGAGGGAAGCGGAGGTGGGTTGGTGGTAATATAGTGATTGATATGAGGGGTCTCGCTGAGAGGGAAGCGGAGGTGGGATGGTGGTAATGATATAGTGAATGATATGAGGGGTCTCGCAGAGAGGGAAGCGGAGGTGGGTTGGTGGTAATGATATAGTGAATGATATGAGGGGTCTCGCTGAGAGGGAAGCGGAGGTGGGTTGGTGGTAATATAGTGAGTGATATGAGGGGTCTCGCTGAGAGGGAAGCGGAGGTGGGTTGGTGGTAATAATATAGTGAGTGAATGATATGAGGGGTCTCGCTGAGAGGGAAGCGGAGGTGGGTTGGTGGTAATAATATAGTGAGTGATATGAGGGGTCTCGCTGAGAGGGAAGCGGAGGTGGGTTGGTGGTAATAATATAGTGAGTGATATGAGGGGTCTCGCTGAGAGGGAAGCGCAGGTGGGTTGGTGGTAATATAGTGAGTGATATGAGGGGTCTCGCTGAGAGGGAAGCGGAGGTGGGTTGGTGGTAATGATATAGTGAGTGATATGAGGGGTCTCGCTGAGAGGGAAGCGGAGGTGGGTTGGTGGTAATAATATAGTGAATGATATGAGGGGTCTCGCTGAGAGGGAAGCGGAGGTGGGTTGGTGGTAATAATATAGTGAGTAATATGAGGGGTCTCGCTGAGAGGGAAGCGGAGGTGGGTTGGTGGTAATAATATAGTGAATGATATGAGGGGTCTCGCTGAGAGGGAAGCGGAGGTGGGTTGGTGGTAATAATATAGTGAGTGATATGAGGGGTCTCGCTGAGAGGGAAGCGGAGGTGGGTTGGTGGTAATAATATAGTGAGTGATATGAGGGGTCTCGCTGAGAGGGAGGTGGAGGTGGGTTGGTGGTAATAATATAGTAAGTGATATGAGGGGTCTCGCTGAGAGGGAAGCGGAGGTGGGTTGGTGGTAATAATATAGTGAATGATATGAGGGGTCTCGCTGAGAGGGAAGCGGAGGTGGGTTGGTGGTAATAATATAGTGAGTGATATGAGGGGTCTCGCTGAGAGGGAAGCGGAGGTGGGTTGGTGGTAATAATATAGTGAGTGATATGAGGGGTCTCGCTGAGAGGGAGGTGGAGGTGGGTTGGTGGTAATAATATAGTGAGTGATATGAGGGGTCTCGCTGAGAGGGAAGCGGAGGTGGGTTGGTGGTAATAATATAGTGAATAATATGAGGGGTCTCGCTGAGAGGGAAGCGCAGGTGGGTTGGTGGTAATATAGTGAGTGATATGAGGGGTCTCGCTGAGAGAGAAGCGGAGGTGGGTTGGTGGTAATAATATAGTGAATGATATGAGGGGTCTCGCTGAGAGGGAAGCGGAGGTGGGTTGGTGGTAATAATATAGTGAATGATATGAGGGGTCTCGCTGAGAGGGAAGCGCAGGTGGGTTGGTGGTAATAATATAGTGAGTGATATGAGGGGTCTCGCTGAGAGGGAAGCGGAGGTGGGTTGGTGGTAATGATATAGTGAGTGATATGAGGGGTCTCGCTGAGAGGGAAGCGGAGGTGGGTTGGTGGTTATAATATAGTGAATGATAAGAGCGGTCTCGCTGAGAGGGAAGCGGAGGTGGGTTGGTGGTAATAATATAGTGAATGATATGAGGGGTCTCGCTGAGAGGGAAGCGGAGGTGGGTTGGTGGTAATAATATAGTGAATGATATGAGGGGTCTCGCTGAGAGGGAAGCGGAGGTGGGTTGGTGGTAATAATATAGTGAATGATATGAGGGTCTCGCTGAGAGGGAAGCGGAGGTGGGTTGGTGGTAATAATATAGTGAGTGATATGAGGGGTCTCGCTGAGAGGGAGGTGGAGGTGGGTTGGTGGTAATAATATAGTAAGTGATATGAGGGGTCTCGCTGAGAGGGAAGCGGAGCTGGGTTGGTGGTAATATAGTGGAATGATATGAGGGGTCTCGCTGAGAGGGAAGCGGAGGTGGGTTGGTGGTAATAATATAGTGAATAATATGAGGGGTCTCGCTGAGAGGGAAGCGGAGGTGGGTTGGTGGTAATAATATAGTGAATGATATGAGGGGTCTCGCTGAGAGGGAAGCGGAGGTGGGTTGGTGGTAATGATATAGTGAATGATATGAGGGGTCTCGCTGAGAGGGAAGCGGAGGTGGGTTGGTGGTAATAATATAGTGAATGATATGAGGGGTCTCGCTGAGAGGGAAGCGGAGGTGGGTTGGTGGTAATGATATAGTGAATGATATGAGGGGTCTCGCTGAGAGGGAAGCGGAGGTGGGTTGGTGGTAATAATATAGTGAATGATATGAGGGGTCTCGCTGAGAGGGAAGCGGAGATGGGTTGGTGGTAATAATATAGTGAATGATATGAGGGGTCTCGCTGAGAGGGAAGCGGAGCTGGGTTGGTGGTAATATAGTGAATGATATGAGGGGTCTCGCTGAGAGGGAAGCGGAGGTGGGTTGGTGGTAATGATATAGTGAATGATATGAGGGGTCTCGCTGAGAGGGAAGCGGAGGTGGGTTGGTGGTAATGATATAGTGAATGATATGAGGGGTCTCGCTGAGAGGGAAGCGGAGGTGGGTTGGTGGTAATAATATAGTGAATGATATGAGGGGTCTCGCTGAGAGGGAAGCGGAGGTGGGTTGGTGGTAATAATATAGTGAGTGATATGAGGGGTCTCGCTGAGAGGGAAGCGGAGGTGGGTTGGTGGTAATAATATAGTGAGTGATATGAGGGGTCTCGCTGAGAGGGGAGGTGGAGGTGGGTTGGTGGTAATAATATAGTGAGTGATATGAGGGGTCTCGCTGAGAGGGGAAGCGGAGGTGGGTTGGTGGTAATAATATAGTGAATAATATGAGGGGTCTCGCTGAGAGGGGAAGCGCAGGTGGGTTGGTGGTAATATAGTGAGTGATATGAGGGGTCTCGCTGAGAGAGAAGCGGAGGTGGGTTGGTGGTAATAATATAGTGAATGATATGAGGGGTCTCGCTGAGAGGGAAGCGGAGGTGGGTTGGTGGTAATAATATAGTGAATGATATGAGGGGTCTCGCTGAGAGGGAAGCGCAGGTGGGTTGGTGGTAATAATATAGTGAGTGATATGAGGGGTCTCGCTGAGAGGAAGCGGAGGTGGGTTGGTGGTAATGATATAGTGAGTGATATGAGGGGTCTCGCTGAGAGGGAAGCGGAGGTGGGTTGGTGGTTATAATATAGTGAATGATAAGAGCGGTCTCGCTGAGAGGGAAACGGAGGTGGGTTGGTGGTAATAATATAGTGAATGATATGAGGGGTCTCGCTGAGAGGGAAGCGGAGGTGGGTTGGTGGTAATAATATAGTGAATGATATGAGGGGTCTCGCTGAGAGGGAAGCGGAGGTGGGTTGGTGGTAATAATATAGTGAATGATATGAGGGTCTCGCTGAGAGGGAAGCGGAGGTGGGTTGGTGGTAATAATATAGTGAGTGATATGAGGGGTCTCGCTGAGAGGGAGGTGGAGGTGGGTTGGTGGTAATAATATAGTAAGTGATATGAGGGGTCTCGCTGAGAGAGAAGCGGAGCTGGGTTGGTGGTAATATAGTGAATGATATGAGGGGTCTCGCTGAGAGGGAAGCGGAGGTGGGTTGGTGGTAATAATATAGTGAATAATATGAGGGGTCTCGCTGAGAGGGAAGCGGAGGTGGGTTGGTGGTAATAATATAGTGAATGATATGAATGAGGGGTCTCGCTGAGAGGAAGCGGAGGTGGGTTGGTGGTAATGATATAGTGAATGATATGAGGGGTCTCGCTGAGAGGGAAGCGGAGGTGGGTTGGTGGTAATAATATAGTGAATGATATGAGGGGTCTCGCTGAGAGGGAAGCGGAGGTGGGTTGGTGGTAATGATATAGTGAATGATATGAGGGGTCTCGCTGAGAGGGAAGCGGAGGTGGGTTGGTGGTAATAATATAGTGAATGATATGAGGGGTCTCGCTGAGAGGGAAGCGGAGATGGGTTGGTGGTAATAATATAGTGAATGATATGAGGGGTCTCGCTGAGAGGGAAGCTGAGCTGGGTTGGTGGTAATATAGTGAATGATATGAGGGGTCTCGCTGAGAGGGAAGCGGAGGTGGGTTGGTGGTAATGATATAGTGAATGATATGAGGGGTCTCGCTGAGAGGGAAGCGGAGGTGGGTTGGTGGTAATGATATAGTGAATGATATGAGGGGTCTCGCTGAGAGGGAAGCGGAGGTGGGTTGGTGGTAATAATATAGTGAATGATATGAGGGGTCTCGCTGAGAGGGAAGCGGAGATGGGTTGGTGGTAATAATATAGTGAATGATATGAGGGGTCTCGCTGAGAGGGAAGCGGAGCTGGGTTGGTGGTAATATAGTGAATGATATGAGGGGTCTCGCTGAGAGGGAAGCGGAGGTGGGTTGGTGGTAATGATATAGTGAATGATATGAGGGGTCTCGCTGAGAGGGAGGTGGAGGTGGGTTGGTGGTAATATAGTGAGTGATATGAGGGGTCTCGCTGAGAGGGAAGCGGAGGTGGATTGGTGGTAATAATATAGTGAGTGATATGAGGGGTCTCGCTGAGAGGGAAGCGGAGGTGGGTTGGTGGTAATATAGTGAGTGATATGAGGGGTCTCGCTGAGAGGGAAGCGGAGGTGGATTGGTGGTAATAATATAGTGAGTGATATGAGGGGTCTCGCTGAGAGGGAAGCGGAGGTGAGTTGGGGGTAATAATATAGTGAATGATATGAGGGGTCTCGCTGAGAGGGAAGCGGAGGTGGGTTGGGGGTAATAATATAGTGAGTGATATGAGGGGTCTCGCTGAGAGGGAAGCGGAGGTGGGTTGGTGGTAATGATATAGTGAGTGATATGAGGGGTCTCGCTGAGAGGGAAGCGGAGGTGGGTTGGTGGTAATAATATAGTGAGTGATATGAGGGGTCTCGCTGAGAGGGAAGCGGAGGTGGGTTGGTGGTAATAATATAGTGAGTGATATGAGGGGTCTCGCTGAGAGGGAAGCGGAGGTGGGTTGGTGCTAATGATATAGTGAATGATATGAGGGGTCTCGCTGAGAGGGAAGCGGAGGTGGGTTGGTGGTAATAATATAGTGAGTGATATGAGGGGTCTCGCTGAGAGGGAAGCGGAGGTGGGTTGGTGGTAATAATATAGTGAGTGATATGAGGGGTCTCGCTGAGAGGGAAGCGGAGGTGGGTTGGTGGTAATGATATAGTGAGTGATATGAGGGGTCTCGCTGAGAGGGAAGCGGAGGTGGGTTGGTGGTAATGATATAGTGAGTGATATGTGGGGTCTCGCTGAGGAAAGCGGAGGTGGGTTGGTGGTAATATAGTGAATGATATGAGGGGTCTCGCTGAGGGAAGCGGAGGTGGGTTGGTGGTAATAAATAGTGAGTGATATGAGGGGTCTCGCTGAGAGGAAGCGGAGGTGGGTTGGTGGTAATAATATAGTGAGTAATATGAGGGGTCTCGCTGAGAGGGAAGCGGAGGTGGGTTGGTGGTAATAATATAGTGAGTGATATGAGGGGTCTCGCTGAGAGGGAAGCGGAGGTGGGTTGGTGGTAATAATATAGTGAATGATATGAGGGGTCTCGCTGAGAGGGAAGCGGAGGTGGGTTGGGGGTAATAATATAGTGAGTGATATGAGGGGTCTCGCTGAGAGGGAAGCGGAGGTGGGTTGGTGGTAAAAATATAGTGAGTGATATGAGGGGTCTCGCTGAGAGGGAAGCGGAGGTGGGTTGGTGGTAATAATATAGTGAATGATATGAGGGGTCTCGCTGAGAGAGAAGCGGAGGTGGGTTGGTGGTAATGATATAGTGAGTGATATGAGGGGTCTCGCTGAGAGGGAAGCGGAGGTGGGTTGGTGGTAATAATATAGTGAATGATAAGAGCGGTCTCGCTGAGAGGGAAGCGGAGGTGGGTTGGTGGTAATAATATAGTGAATGATATGAGGGGTCTCGCTGAGAGGGAAGCGGAGGTGGGTTGGTGGTAATAATATAGTGAGTGATATGAGGGGTCTCGCTGAGAGGGAAGCGGAGGTGGATTGGTGGTAATAATATAGTGAGTGATATGAGGGGTCTCGCTGAGAGGGAAGCGGAGGTGAGTTGGGGGTAATAATATAGTGAATGATATGAGGGGTCTCGCTGAGAGGGAAGCGGAGGTGGGTTGGTGGTAATAATATAGTGAGTGATATGAGGGGTCTCGCTGAGAGGGAAGCGGAGGTGGGTTGGTGGTAATAATATAGTGAGTGATATGAGGGGTCTCGCTGAGAGGGAAGCGGAGGTGGGTTGGTGGTAATAATATAGTGAGTGATATGAGGGGTCTCGCTGAGAGGGAGGCGGAGGTGGGTTGGTGGTAATAATATAGTGTGATATGAGGGGTCTCGCTGAGAGGGAAGCGGAGGTGGGTTGGTGGTAATAATATAGTGAATGATATGAGGGGTCTCGCTGAGAGGGAAGCGCAGGTGGGTTGGTGGTAATAATATAGTAAGTGATATGAGGGGTCTCGCTGAGAGGGAGGTGGAGGTGGGTTAGTGGTAATAATATAGTGAGTGATATGAGGGGTCTCGCTGAGAGGGAGGCGGAGGTGGGTTGGTGGTAATAATATAGTGAGTGATATGAGGGGTCTCGCTGAGAGGGAGGCGGAGGTGGGTTGGTGGTAATAATATAGTGAGTGATATGAGGGGGTCTCGCTGAGAGGGAAGCGGAGGTGGGTTGGTGGTAATATAGTGAGTGATATGAGGGGTCTCGCTGAGAGGGAAGCGGAGGTGGGTTGGTGGTAATATAGTGATTGATATGAGGGGTCTCGCTGAGAGGGAAGCGGAGGTGGGATGGTGGTAATGATATAGTGAATGATATGAGGGGTCTCGCAGAGAGGGAAGCGGAGGTGGGTTGGTGGTAATGATATAGTGAATGATATGAGGGGTCTCGCTGAGAGGGAAGCGGAGGTGGGTTGGTGGTAATATAGTGAGTGATATGAGGGGTCTCGCTGAGAGGGAAGCGGAGGTGGGTTGGTGGTAATAATATAGTGAGTGAATGATATGAGGGGTCTCGCTGAGAGGGAAGCGGAGGTGGGTTGGTGGTAATAATATAGTGAGTGATATGAGGGGTCTCGCTGAGAGGGAAGCGGAGGTGGGTTGGTGGTAATAATATAGTGAGTGATATGAGGGGTCTCGCTGAGAGGGAAGCGCAGGTGGGTTAGTGGTAATAATATAGTGAGTGATATGAGGGGTCTCGCTGAGAGGGAGGCGGAGGTGGGTTGGTGGTAATAATATAGTGAGTGATATGAGGGGTCTCGCTGAGAGGGAAGCGGAGGTGGGTTGGTGGTAATATAGTGAGTGATATGAGGGGTCTCGCTGAGAGGGAAGCGGAGGTGGGTTGGTGGTAATATAGTGATCGATATGAGGGGTCTCGCTGAGAGGGAAGCGGAGGTGGGATGGTGGTAATGATATAGTGAATGATATGAGGGGTCTCGCAGAGAGGGAAGCGGAGGTGGGTTGGTGGTAATGATATAGTGAATGATATGAGGGGTCTCGCTGAGAGGGAAGCGGAGGTGGGTTGGTGGTAATATAGTGAGTGATATGAGGGGTCTCGCTGAGAGGGAAGCGGAGGTGGGTTGGTGGTAATAATATAGTGAGTGAATGATATGAGGGGTCTCGCTGAGAGGGAAGCGGAGGTGGGTTGGTGGTAATAATATAGTGAGTGATATGAGGGGTCTCGCTGAGAGGGAAGCGGAGGTGGGTTGGTGGTAATAATATAGTGAGTGATATGAGGGGTCTCGCTGAGAGGGAAGCGCAGGTGGGTTGGTGGTAATATAGTGAGTGATATGAGGGGTCTCGCTGAGAGGGAAGCGGAGGTGGGTTGGTGGTAATGATATAGTGAGTGATATGAGGGGTCTCGCTGAGAGGGAAGCGCAGGTGGGTTGGTGGTAATATAGTGAGTGATATGAGGGGTCTCGCTGAGAGAGAAGCGGAGGTGGGTTGGTGGTAATAATATAGTGAATGATATGAGGGGTCTCGCTGAGAGGGAAGCGGAGGTGGGTTGGTGGTAATAATATAGTGAATGATATGAGGGGTCTCGCTGAGAGGGAAGCGGAGGTGGGTTGGTGGTAATAATATAGTGAGTGATATGAGGGGTCTCGCTGAGAGGGAAGCGGAGGTGGGTTGGTGGTAATAATATAGTGAGTGAATGATATGAGGGGTCTCGCTGAGAGGGAAGCGGAGGTGGGTTGGTGGTAATAATATAGTGAATGATATGGGGGGTCTCGCTGAGAGGGAAGCGGAGGTGGGTTGGTGGTAATAATATAGTGAATGATATGAGGGGTCTCGCTGAGAGGGAAGCGGAGGTGGGTTGGTGGTAATAATATAGTGAATGATATGAGGGGTCTCGCTGAGAGGGAAGCGGAGGTGGGTTGGTGGTAATATAGTGAGTGATATGAGGGGTCTCGCTGAGAGGGAAGTGGAGGTGGGTTGGTGGTAATAATATAGTGAATGATATGAGGGGTCTCGCTGAGAGGGAAGCGGAGGTGGGTTGGTGGTAATAATATAGTAAGTGATATGAGGGGTCTCGCTGAGAGGGAGGTGGAGGTGGGTTGGTGGTAATAATATAGTAAGTGATATGAGGGGTCTCGCTGAGGAGGGAGGTGGAGGTGGGTTGGTGGTAATGATATAGTGAATGATATGAGGGGTCTCGCTGAGAGGGAAGCGGAGGTGGGTTGGTGGTAATGATATAGTGAATGATATGAGGGGTCTTGCTGAGATGGAAGCGGAGGTGGGTTGGTGGTAATAATATAGTGAATGATATGAGGAGTCTCGCTGAGAGGGAGGTGGGTTGGTGGTAATAATATAGTGAATGATATGAGGGGTCTCGCTGAGAGGGAAGCTGAGGTG